>PVKU01007857.1:0-49066 GCA_004027475.1 Anoura caudifer
AAAAAAAAAAAAAGTTCTGGGTCCAGCTCTGCAGTGCCCCAACTGCCAGTCTTTGGGATCCTATTAACCTCATCCTCTTTCATTTTCCCTGGTTCTACGGGTGGCAGAAGCTTCCTGCAGTTCTGTCTCTGATTTTACATCACCAATCCTTTACTACCCTTTGTTTATTTCTTACCTCACTCATCCTTCACTGTCTTTCAGTTTTCCAATACCAATTCCTTGTGTTTCTTCTTTTATGTTAAAATATTTGGTGTCCTGCTATTTGCCTGACTGGACCCTGACTGACACACTCACTAACAGAGGGGATGAAACAGAATTGAGTGGGCTGGGAGAACACACTCATTCTCCCTCCTGGAACTGGAGTCCATGACCTCTGGCTTCCGCACACCTGCCCAGAAATGAACACCCATGCTCATCCTATGCTCATCCAGCTAAATGCAGCACCAGAAAACATCGAGGCATAAAGGCTCCTTTGAAAACAATGACATTTCCTGAGGGACACTGAAGTTGCTAAAGTAAAAAACTTGTGTTGCAGGAGAGGATCATGTAGAAGGAAGTGAGGTTAGTACTGGAGGAAACATGCAAGAGCATACCTAGCATATGAAAGCCAAAAGCCTTCCCTTGTGCAATAAAAAGAAACTTTTAGACAAATTAACACTTCCACTACTGCCCTTCCTATTGTGCTCTATCCTTTTGGGTATGTCCAACCCTTCAGCAAAGTACTTTATATTTACAGACTGTGGTCTGCAGAGCCCCATGGAGTGGTGGGACTGGAGAAGAATGGGGTCTATTCTGCCCCATTTTCTCGCATCTGAAGAACCTTAAGAGTGACCATTTATAAATAAATATTCTATGGGCTTCCTTTTGAGAAAACTCAGAAGACAATAATTGAAACAATAAATTATTTTAAAGTGAATATAATGGAGAGGAAAAATAAAAGAATGATTAAAATAGTACTATTTTGACATTTCCAAATTATGTAGCAATCAATTACCTACATGTTTAGGATTTTATTCATCATGAAAAATAGTGAAGAGTTCGCATGAATTGCTGCTTTGGTAAAGCTGCTATCATAACTAAACTGCACATACATTTTTTAAAGATTTTACATATTTATTTTTAGGGAGGGGACGTGAGGGAGAAAGAGAGGGAGAGAAATATCAATATGAGGTTGCCTCCCATGCATCCCCAACTGGGGATCTGGCCTGCATCCCAGGCATGTGCCCTGACTGGGAATTGAACCAGCAACCCTTTGGTTCACAGGCCAGCACTCAACCCACTGAGCCAGCTCACCCAGGGCTGAATAGACATTTTTAAAAATAAATGTCTGCTGTGTCTCCAGAACTCAAAAAAAAAATGAAAAAAGATAAAATGATGACAAAAGAGTAGAAGATACAAATCATATGTATGTATTTATACATACATATATTTTTCAAGAAAGAGGCACCAGAATAGATGAGGCAGAAGTAATTTCAGAAGAAAATGTTCCCAAGAAGAAAGTCTTGAGTCTGCAGCTCAAAATGATTAAATTAATAGAAAGCAGCTCCTAAACCACAAAGAAATGAACTGATAAAGTCATTAGAAATAAAAAGAAAGTTCCAAAAGGTGTCAGTTACAAATACAATATACAAAACTCAGTGACTTTCTTATATACAAAAGATAGCATGCCAGAAAATAGAATATTTTTAAATTCCAGATTTCTGATTTAGGTGCTCCCTCCCCAATCAGACATACATTCAAACACATAAGAATTTCATTTAAATGACAGTAAATCCACACTAATAAACATAAATCACAGCAATAGTGAATGAAGAACTATTTTTATCAGAAAGGTGATGGCTTTCTGGAAGATAAAAAGCAGACTGGATCATAAGAACAGGTAAACCAGAACAGAGAAAAACAAACTCAAAATAAGCACAGGATAAGCTTTAGGAAAGGTAGGAGTCATTCCTGCTAGAAAAGCTCCAGGCTCAGAATTGGCAGGAAAAGAAGCTAGAGGAGCTGTGGGGCTGCATTTAAGGTAATTAAGGAACGGATTGCCTTTGACAGCTGAGCCAGGCAGGCCATCCCAAGCCCGGTGTGTACAGAACAGCTGTCTGCAGCACCTGCCCTCAGCCAGAACACTGAGAACCACTTCCTAAATCTGAACAAGCTTGACTAATCTATTATGGATGTTAGAGCCTGATCCAGCTCTTCTCAGGGGTGAAACTCACCGAAGTACACCTCTCCCCCACCCCTACCTGTAAAGTCATCTTCATTTGGCAATCACAGGGGGCCTTCACCAAAGGAAGGTCCACCTATGAAATAGCTCATACCCACTACCACAAAGCCTGGAGCCCACAGGCCTGTGCAAGGGATCCATAGTTTGGGCGAACATACAAACATCGGTTGCCCATTTTAATCAGCATAAAAATACATGTACAACAAAGGATAATCAGTGGTTTGAAGCAGATCAGTAGCCTGAGGGAGATAGAATCAACTGAAGAAAACATTTACCAGAGGCCATAAAACAAGACCTGAATAAATGGAGAGATAAGCCATGCTAATGGAAGGAAAGGGAATATTGCAGACCCTCAATTGTCCCCCATATAAAACGTGTGCACTCCAAATAAAAAGCCAACCAGATTTTTCATGGAACACATATTTTTAAAAAATGGATTCCAAAATTCATAGAAGAGAAAATGTGCAAGAACGGCCCTGTCAATTTTGAAAAATAACAAAAGAGAAATCCTACCAAATATCAAAATGTACCATAAAGATTTAACAATTAAAACAGTATGGTATTTCAAATGCATAAGTAAAGGAAGAACCATAGGTAGTTGTGAATCTAGCATATGATAAAGGTGATATTTTGGACAGAAAGAAAAGGACAAACTGCTAAATGAATGCTATGGGAAAGTGAAGTCACCACTTGAGGAAAAAAGTTAAGCTAATTTTTTAAAGATTTTATTTATTTATTTTTAGAGAAGGGAAAGGAGGGAGAAAGAGGGAGAGAAACATCAATGTGTGGTTGTCTTTCATGCACCCGCTACTGGGGACCTGCCCTGCAACCCAGGCATGTGCCCTGACTGGGAATCGAACTGGCAACCCCTTGGTTTATAGGCCAGTGCTCAATCCACTGAGCCTCGCTAGCCAGGGCTAAGCTGATTTTTCTATAACAACTTGTAGCATAAATTCCAAAGGGATCAAAAATTTAAATGTAAATAATAAAAGCAGAAAAGTACTATAAGAAAATGAATAAATAATTTAATCATCTCAAGGTATGAGTAGTCTTTCTGAGCATGGCAGGAAAGCAAGTAAGGATTACTATTCATTTGGCCACGCAGAAAATATAGTCATTTGTACAAAAATAAATTTAACAAATAAAGGTAAAAGACAAACACAAGTTAAGAAAAAAATCATTAAATGAGAGTAATACTCACATGAGGTATTCCCACAAACCAAAAATAAATAAATTAATAAACCAATGTGTAAAAGATCAAAAGGCACAACAAACATATCATAAGAAACAAATTTTTGATCAAGATATATTAAGCAAAGAAATGTAAGTTAAAACAACAAAATTAACTAAAGTTAAAAAGGATTGATAATATATTTTAAATTTTTTTAATTTTTTATTGATTTTAGAGAAAGGAAAGGGGAGAGAGAGAAGCATCAATTTGTTGTTCTACTTGTTTATGCATTCATTGGTTGATTCTTGTATGTGCCCTGACCAAGGACTAAACCCACAACCTTGGTGTAGCAAGATGATTCTCTAACAACTGAGCTAGCCAGGGTGATACTCTATTTTAGAGAGAGGATAAGGGGAAAAAAAACACTAAAATACTTAGCTGATGAGAATGGCTATTGGCATAACCTCTTTTGATGGAATTTGGCAATATTAAAGTAAAAATTGCATATATTCTATCTAACAATTCCAGATTTATCCCATAGAAGTACTTTGAAAAGAGAGAAAGAATGCTGATTTCAACATATTTGTAACAGTGGAAAATTGGAAAGAAATTATAGATTCATCAATAGATTATTCATCAATTAGAGTGCATTTATCAATAAAGTTCTATGCAGCTTCTTTAAATAGAATGGAAGAGTTCTATACAAGTGGTGCTCGACCAGAGGCAATTGTGTCTCTTCCTTCAGAGGACATTTACCTGGACACAGTTTGGTTGTTACAACTGGGGAGGGGATGTGCAATAGACATCAAGCAGGTAGAGGCCAGGAATGCCGAAATCATAGGACAGCCCCTCACAACAAAGAACTATCAAGCTCCAAATGATACACTGCTCTACATGAACTGACAGAGAGAGCACCCATGACATATTAAGTGGGGTGCAGAGGAGCATAATCAACTTGCAGAACAGCACATATATTATAATCCCAATATTTATAAATATTCTTTAATATTAGCAGTAATAATAATTAATGTATTGAGTATTAATTCCAAGAGAAAGTCTAACAGAATGTTAAACCAACTGATATTAGTAATTAACCCCATTTCAAGACCAGGCCTACTTGATATGACTCTTAAATTCTCCTTTCTCTGTCTCCTAGCCAGAGGCAGAGGGTAAATGAAAATTTTTACAGAACTGAATAATTTTCTAGAAAATCAGAAATTCCAAAATTGCCTCAAGAAGATATATCAATAACAATGCAGAAATGTTAAAAGGATGTTGTAAAATTATCTCCACAAAGAAGAAACTAGATTCAAGTTTATAGGTAAGGTCTTCGATCCTCCAGAGACAGGTAAAGCCCTTGCCATATAAATTATTCCAGATCATAGAAAAGGTAAAAAACTCCTCAATGAATCACATACCAGTAGTAAGTTCTTGATACAAAATCTGACAGAATAATATTTAAAAAAACACAAGTCAGTCTCTTTATAAATATGGATTTAATAATTTAAAATAAAGCTGGCATACTTATAATTTAATAACTCACAAAATTCAGTAAGTCCAAATAAAACTATTCCAAATCAAATCCAGGACATTTTTACAAATGGACAAATCAATTTTATTACAAGAATGTAAGAGTGATATAATATGAAGAGATGTATTCATGTAGTTTATCATATATTGGCAATTTCAAAAAAGAAAAACATGAAGTCTTTGAAATAAGTACAGAAAAGATGTTTGATGAAACTTGTCATTCAGTCCTTGCTTTGAAAAAACAATACATTAAAAACCTCTTAGTAAACTAGACTTAGAAGAATATTTTAAGCACCTACCAGAATGCTTACAATGGTGGAAACATTTGATAAATAATTATCAAATGATTGCATAAACAATGCTTGCTTCATTTGATAAGGAATATTAACCTTAAAGCAAAGGCAATTATTTTATACTCAATGGTGAAAACTCAGAGGCGTTCCTTTATCAGGGATTACCAAAAAATGCTCACTCTACTGTTATGTACCTCTGAAATAAGGTAAGGGGTCAGGGACATGAAACGCATAAATATCTATTTTTTAAAAAGGACAAAATGATTATTATTAACAAATGATCTGATTGTCTCCCTGGAAATTCCTTACTCTCTCTTCAACTCTCCTTCCATCTCACTCCTCTCAGTGCCTGCCCTTCCTCCCCCAAACACAGGTGTACAGATAAGCCTTCACAGGATGGAAAGAAAACCTCTCAGGCCCATCAATATTTACAAGCCAAATCTTTAACACTGTCTTCATTTGCAGTCTATTATCCCAGGCTCTCCATCTGTGCCCCCGAAATTTTCCCTGTCCTTCTGCCACAGCAAACTGCCTTCCAGTCTCCCTTCAGTCACATCTTTTGGTACTGAACACTGAGATCCAGTTCTGTGGCTTTAAACTAGTGGCCAAAACAACCTGCTGGTAGGAGAGGAGTGAGGGTCTGCCTTCTGAACCGAAACCTGATCCAAAAATGCAAGTCCTTTCTCTGCCTTCTAGACATTTTTATTTAACACCATGAATCCTATCAAAGAACAAAATCTTTAATGGATCTTTTGTGCATAAATTCTTGTAGCATTTCCTTAATTTTATTCCTCACCAATTCTCTGTTATCAATGAGTCCACTTTCAACCAGAAGGGGTAACAGTTTTTAAAAAGGTTTTAGAACTGACACTTTGTCTGTCATCCTATTTATGTCTTTTATGTCTCGTTGTCACCAAGGACAAAGCCTGAAGCACTGTGGCATTTGAAGTGAACCAGTGACAATTTAAAAAGCAGGGTGGTATTGAGCATATTGGAAAGGGGTAAGGATGCAATTTCTGGTTAGTCAGAGAGAAAGTGGATTAGACTCTACTAATCGATCACTTCAAAGATTTTAATATATGTCATTATTAATCTGAGTTCATAAACATTTTCTTGTGAGTTTTCCAGATGTTTTCTGTCCACCATACAAAAAGCAAAAACAATTGAGAGCTTAATAACCATTTGAAGCTCCACTCTATCTTAAACATAGCTTTCTTTTGAAAAACAATCAAGCTGATCCATACCATGAGGAATTCCATTAGACTATTTCACAGGGACTGGTTTCTTATTTAGTGATGCGATCATCCATAAAATGGAGTCCTTTCAGGGTTTACTGAGCTATTTTTAATTGTTTTTCTTTAAAGTCAAACTGAAGGACGCTTCTAAGAAGAAATGATATACCCCCTGGGCATGTTTAAGTGGTTTAGGCCAATATATAACACCTTCAGCTAAAGAACTATTTTTAGGTTTCTCATTCATTTAAAATGTGGATTTATAATCCTAAAGGTTCTACAATTAAATTTATGCACACACCTATACATACATATGTACGTTTATGTATAAATATATCAATATTCTGGTATGTAGTCTACTATTATAGTGATAATATTTCATATTCTTACAAGCACTTTCTTTTCCAATATTAAAAATGTTTCTTACTTGAAAGGATTATGTACATTATAATGTCTCAACATGATTAATCCATTTTAATTATTAAGAATGTCAGCAACTTAGGCCGACTGCATTAATGCTCGGAAATATATTTGCAAAACGTGGTGAGTGCAGCATGCAATACATAGCGTGGCACAGACACACTTACCAAAATCCAACCATGTAAAATAAATAGAAGGAATTTAGCTGAAACATGAGGGACAAGCTCTGGCCTGAAAATTTAGAAACCAAAGTCTGAATTTTAACATGTGCTACCAGGGTAAAATGCCTAATCTTCCTGAGCCTCTTTGGCAAGGTTAGTTTTCATAGTAACACCATCCTTCAGATCTTGCTCCTACTAGTGACAAGTGACTGAACAATAGGTCAAGGCTACCAGATACGTGCACAAGGGCCTGGCTTTTAGATGACACTGCTTCAGTACCCACAGAACTACAGTGGAGCCAACTGTCTTCCTGCCTCTTCTGATACCTATATGCAGGCTGTACCTCATCTGTTAAGATTTTCCAAATACACCAAAATAGTGACACTTTGTCACTAAAATCCCCTGTCACACATCCAACATCCTATCCTCTCCAGGATAAATATTCTGAATTCCTCCCAACATTTCTTATACTCAGAGTGACCATGCCATCTAGTTTTTCTGTAACAGTCCTGGTTTAACCTCGTTTTCCCAGAATAATAAGTATATCTTTTCAAAGCATAAAGTTCAAAAAGTTAAAGTTCAAACAAATACCAAATGAATGTGTGTCAAATATTTTACTCCAATTATTAATTAATGAGAGACCATTAAGGTGGTACAGAAATTGAAAAAGAGATGCTAAAGTAAGTTTGCTGGTTAATACTCTAAGAAGAATTGAACAAAGAATCTTGGGCTAATCTTTTCTACTAGACAGAAGTCTACAAAGTAGACTTCCTTGTGCCTGGGTTCAAAAAACATATCTCCTTCTAGGGAATCAGTGGGCATCCATGGGCAGGCCTCACAAATAATGCCCCAGTATAATGCTGAAAGGACATACAATCATTCTCTTGCTTTATTTCCAAATTTTGGATAATTTTTCTTAACAGACCCCAACCAACTGTTAGGGGTATCCCAGTGTGAGCAACAAATTACATGACCACAAAGCTTACAGCACTCTGGGACTGCCGCAACAATGACATCCCACCGACCCCTCACCCCCAGGCAAAGTGCACCACGCCCACCTAGAGAACAGCCTCAGCAGGTGCTCAGCTCAGCATTTACCACCTTGCCCTTGTACCTGCCTCCCCAGGCCTTGCCTCCAGTTGTCCCCACCACCCTGCCCTTCCGGCTGCTCTTTCCAGCACCCTTCGTTGGGTTTGCCTCCTAATGACCACCCCAGCTCTGATGCTTGACTAATTGCTCCAAGTTCCTTGACTTTAATTCATTCCTCAACTCTGGAATAATATTCAGCCCTCCAGCAGACCCATGGATAACAAGCCCTCCTGCCAGCAGGCCCCAGGATGCTTTTTCTGGAGTACTGTCCTTCCACGCCTGTGACCTTACCTGTCACTTCACCCTTGACAATCCAAGACTACTTAAGAACATTGCCAGAAACCACCTCACCTGAAAGTCAAGGTCATGAAAATTTCTACTCCCGTCTCTATCAGTTTCCTATGTGAGAGCTTCACCATCAGATCTCAAAACAACTTCACACCACCCCCTCCCCTGACCTCCAGCAAATAGGCTATAGACTTTAATTCATCTTCTAGGCTCCAAGATGGCAAACTAAAGCCTTCAGGCCATATTCAGAGATCACCTGACTTTGCAAATAAAGTTTTATCGGAACACAAACACTTGTGTCCATTTATTTATGCATTGTCTATGGCTGCTTTGGGACTGCAAAGGCACAGGTAAGTAGTTGCGATGGAGACAGTATATCCCACAATGCCTAAATATTTACTATCTGACCCTTCACAGAAAAATTTTGTGGTCTCAATGTAGGAACCTGTTCCCATTCCTTCAAAGCCCATCTTGAAGGTCATCTGGTACATTCTCCAATATATCACTCCTCTGCTAGGCAGAGTTAATATTAGCCTTGTCATCTACACATCTAGGGACCTCTATGGATCACCTATGATAGCAATAAACACTGTAACACAATAACAATAATTGTTCATTAGAGATCTAACTCGCTCTCTCTAATAGGAGCATTTCTTGTCAGGAGTAAGACCACA
This sequence comes from Anoura caudifer, assembly GCA_004027475.1. Lineage (NCBI taxonomy): Eukaryota > Metazoa > Chordata > Mammalia > Chiroptera > Phyllostomidae > Anoura > Anoura caudifer. The sequence goes on from PVKU01007857.1 coordinate 9,080, forward strand.
CCATCTCGAAACACCCAAGACCTACATAGTACAGTATATGATTTACAATTGGCAATCATAATTTATTACTCATTTTTATTACTGAGCAACAGCTGTGTCCAAAGCACCAGAATGAGCATTTACATGCATTCTTTTATACCTCTCACAATAACTTACGTAAAGAGGCTGAGGCTCTGAGAGATCAAGTAGATGGCCTAAATAACAGAGTTAATAAGAGGTTGATCAGTATCTGATTTCTCCGTATCTAATGCCTGGGTTCCTGGCCCCTAAGCTATATAATTGGTGTTTACTTAATAAACCTTCTGGAAAATGCCCCATTTGTTCCTCACTCCGAAATAGTTGGAAACTCACTCAAAGCTAAGAGCAGAAGCTCTGTGCTTATGGGATTTATCTGTTTACTAAAGTGAGATTCCAGAACCCCTTGGGAAGCTGCAGTGTTTGTGAAGGTGTCCCGCTAATGAGGCTGTCTGACATCAGCTTTGCTCTGTCCTGTGACCAAGGAAGCACCCTTGTTCCCCACAACTGGCAGTAAGGCTCCCAGTGTGGGCAGTAACCCAGCTGGGGAGGCTAGGATAGCAGATGTGGATAGATTGCCTCTATGTACCACAGAAAGGATTTGTAGCTACAGAAATAAACTGAGTCAATAGTCCTTTTGAAACAATATGTCCAAAAATTTATCTGAAAATTGGAAATAAGGCAAAAAGGGTGCACAGCACATACTTTCAGAATCATATGGGGGTAAGGGTCACCCAAGAATTACATGTGGGAATGTACTGTTTGTCACTGATCAAAGGTCCTAGACTTAGGGAACTTACTCGTTAACTTGTATGTTTCTGTTCAATAGAACAGACAACCTCAAAGATTTATGTCCTGAAATATGTTAAACAGTTTTATAACTAACTCAGCAATCTTTTCCTAATATTTCTTTATTAAATTGACTGTATTAAACTGTATTGACTTTATTAAACTGTCCTAGTTTCTTAAATGGTCTTTCAACTAGTATTAACATCTAACTGGTTCCTTCATTAAGTAATGATTTAAATAAAATCAATGACACATGTTCATTCTACTTTTGCCTGGGAATCATGATATTACCTCTTTGAAAATTATACTTTATGGATATGTTTTAAAGATTTTACATTCACATGAAGAGGTTCAACTGATAAAATACAAAGACCTCAGGTAATCTTTAAAATCTATTACTTAAATTTCCCTTGTGGAAAAACTATGTCTTTTTTAATGTGCTGAATTGAAGACTGAGTGACTGTCCTCTACACATCTTCTAAAAGGTACAGTTATCATTGATCTAAGATAATTCAACACCAGGAAATTACACTGGGAGCATTCTCAGGCTGATAGAAATTACATGTGGGCTGGGAGAGCTAAATAAAAACAAGATTTCACAGTTGTCCATATCACATTCTGTTGTATTACAGGTAAATTCAAAGGTTGTATTTTCTCACTTTATTTATAACTGACATTTTAAACTAAATTTAGTAACTACTGCCTTTGAAAAAATAGTGTTACCTTCAGCATCTAGAGTCTAGATATATAACTGCTGTACCAAAAGTCTGATCTTTCAGAGAATGCTCTCCCAGGATGATTTTACAAGATTTCCTTCCCTATAATAATCTACATAATGATCTATGTAAGCTTATTCAGCAATTACCAGCTAGCCACCCTGTTTATCAAGGCCAAGATTTTCATCTGGGTTAACAAGCAAGACGGGAGTTACCAAGGCCTATGGAACCAAGGGGCAAGTTCCAGGACACTCAAGATGCAAATTATATCAGATTTTTTTATTGTAAATGTGTAGATACAACTAAATTGTATCTACTCCAGGCTCAACCCACCATGATGGGCTGGTAGACAAATATACCAGTCAATTTTCATGTCTCCCTCCACATACTTGTATCATTCAGCAAGCCAAGTTTTCTAGGATGCTGGGTCACAGGGAAGGGCTTGTTCCTCAGGTTTCATGGTCATCTGCCCAAGTCAGGATCCATTTAAATGTGGGGTCTCCTTCAGCAGCTCACTCCCTCCAAGCCAAGTGCAGCCTTGGGGACCTTTGCCCCACTCTCCGTGGGCTTTCCATGCAGCCACCGTTCCTCCCAGCTCAGTGACACTAAGTTCTAAAAAATCCCCCAAATCCCTTCATTCCTACTTGGGGGAATCCTCACTACTCTCCTGGGTAGCTTCTCCCTTCAACCCTCAAAATGGTAAGCCTACAACCCCCCACACAAAACCAAACCCCACCCCCACAACAAATCCATATTAATCTTCTAAATGGGCTAAAAGCCTTCTAAAACAAATCCATGCTTATGCCACCTGGCCTGGTGTAGGGCCAGAGCACTCTGCTTCCACCCTGGAACACACGGACTGTGGGCCAGAAGATGTGGGGTATTGAGTAGAGGGGTGAGACAGAGAGAGGGCCCTCGGTGCAGAAGCAGACACAGCCTAGCCTGGGACAGGGAGGTAGGTTGGGGGAGACATGTGAGAAAGAGGATGGCAAATCCGTCATTGCTCTACCGTGGTGTAAGCCTACCCTGAGGAAAATAAGTTATTTCTCAATAATTTTTTACAATCCAGTCTCCTCTACACGATAGCCATATGCCCCTAGGCGAGTTTCTTAACCTCAATTTCATCATCTGAAAAGGGTGTTTATTATGGTACATATCTTATATGGTTAGATAAGAATTTTGTGAGTTAGTAAATATAAAGGGATTAGAACATCCCCAGAACATAGTAATCATTCAATAAAGCCTAGATAATAATATGAAGGAGTATTACTAATATTTACTGCCACAATAAATTCTCAATAAAATTGCCCCCTTAAAGTGGGTATACCACTGTATTCCATTAGAATGGAATATCAAGCATTATTAAAGTTGAGACAAAGTCTCTAATACCTGGAGAGAACAAATGGATCTCAAAAAATCCTTGAAAGGAAAGTTTATGCAGTGGAATTATTGTCGGAGAATGAATATTGTCTTAATGCCTCCTTTAGTAGGGTGGCTGGAGTTGGGGACTCATTCACCCAGCAATGTGAGGGGCACATGGGTCTGGAAGTCCTCTTATGCTGTTCTTCCCTCTGTGCCCAGAACATGTCAGGAGTCTAAGCAGGAAGCTGATCTCCTGCTGGGAAATTGCCAACACAGCGCAGGCCTGGGAAGCATTTAATCCCTGCTGGGGGTGGTAGTAATACTAGTGATTTGAATGGGTTATCTACAGGGTAGTGAAATTAGGAATTATTCTATGAATTTTAAACATTCACATTGTTTGTATCAAAATAAAACAGGTTGCTATATTTTTAACTTTATTCACAGAGAGTTATGGATGGCAGGCTTCGTGCCAGGTACTGAGGATACAGCATGGGGGAAGACCCAGTCACCAACTTCACCGAGCCTGAGGTCTGATGGGGACACTGAACAAGTGCCAGATGCTGTGGGAGCACGTACCCAGACATCTGACTTCATCTGGTGGCTCAGAAAAGGCTTCCCAGAGGAAATGAATTTTAAGACTAGAAATAAAAGCCATTTTGTGATGGATAGAAGAATTATAGGCAGTATCGTGTTTAAAATACTTGGCTGAAAAACAACATCTAAAAATTCTAATATGGCAGGAGCACAGGAAGTGAAGGAATAAATAACGAGACAGGCCAGAGACATGGGACGGGGCCAGGCATGCAGGACTGACAGATAAGCAAGGAGACTAGACCTTGTCCTAGGAAAGTGAGATGCGATCACGTTTCCATTTTATCTGTTTGGACTACTCTGGCCACAGTGAGGACAACTGATTTCAGTGCAGCAAAATTAGATATAGGAAATTCAACAGAAAGTGACTAAAAAGAAAAAAAAACCCAGGTGACAAATGATGTTGACGTGGATTAGAATGGAGACTGTGAGAAAGGAAAAAAGTGGATGGATTTCAGAGATATTTAGGAGGTGATGATAATAATAATAGTTCATGGGGGCCAAGGAAGAAAGAGGAGCAAAGCTGACTCCCAGTCTCTGGGTAGAAGGTGCTGATCCTTTACTAATAGAGAGAACACTGGAAGACAAGCTGTCTTAAGGTAAAAATCATGAGCTCACTTGGGGAAATATAAAATTTGAGTTGAGTGTGATACATCCAAGTAGAAATATCAAGCAGACAAATGAATACTCTGAAGAAAGCCCAGACAAGAAATATTTTGGAAGTTGTTGATGTAAAAATAGCAGTGGAAGCCATGGAAACAGGTGACATTGCCTGGGAGGAGAATATAAAGAAGGGGGACAAGACAGAAGCTTGAATGACGAGAGAAACAGTAAAGAGAAGCCACGGAAGCAGGACCAGTGCCAGGAGTTCTCACCATGTCAGCCTAGATCACTGACAGAGACCAAGAAGTTAACGATGGGGATTTTGGTCCAGGTGGGGGAAAGGTAGGCAAGATGCCATACTGAGCAGACGAGGGCATGTTTCAGTGTAGGGTATGTATGGCACAGTCCACACACTGCCCCTCCTGGCCACTGCACCCTGCCCTGCTCCAGGACTCTCACCTAGCTGGGCTGACAAAGGGGGTCATGCTGGCTGCCTCCTTCCACTGTGGCCACACTCAGCCTAGATCTGTCTGCCTGAAGTATATCCTCTGGGTCCAACTGACCAATCAGGGAAGAGAAACCACCAGAAGTGAGAAAGGAAGTGCCTGCAGCCTGCAGAAGACGATAGAGTGAAGACTGCGTCTCTTCCTCAGGCCTTTTCACTAACTACGAATCAGACTACCAATTATCCGGTGATTATAATCTACTTTTAAACAATATCCCTGGGTTACTGGCATGTAGAATAGAGTTTGAGACATACTAATCTATAGTACAAGTCAGCAAACTTTGTAAAGAGCTAGAATAAATAAATACAGGGTCCAGCAGAAGTAACACCTGCTTGAGTGTGGTTGGTGGGGTAATAATATGAGTGTAACAATTTCTTGTCTTAATCTGAACATTTCACCTAAAATGTCGTATGGTGTGATTGAGTGTGATATTGTTATGTTACAGAATTACATGCTTATGATTTCGTAATAAAAGATTTTACAATAAAGAAGGGTCATTATTTGTGCCAGACCCTGTATTTTAAGTTTTGTGGACTATGTGCTTTCTGTGACGACTACTTAAATTTGCCATTGACACAGATGATCTGTAAACAAACGAGGTGGCTGTGTTCCAACAACAGTTTCTTCATGGACATTGAAATTTGAATTTCTTATCATTTTTACAGTTCACCAAAAATAATAATCCTATTCTAGGAGGATCCTAGAATTTTAGAGTATTTGATGTAAGAGTATTAGATGATTCCATAAAAACCTAGGGGGCGAAGGAAACATATACTCTTTAAAATAAGATCCTGTGCAAGACCGTGTTTGTTCTGTATCTAAATAAAGAAAAATTCTCATTTGCAAAGACAATTGCCTTACTGTGCTGTGGTGCCTCAGACACTGATGAAGTCTTTTAGGCATTTAAATGAGATGTTTCCTTCTTAGGACTAATTTTGTGAGGTTTTTCTTCTGTTTGTTTGTTTGCTTGTTGGTTTACCATTATTTCTCTTTTTTCTCTTATTTAAAGCTTTACAAATGGGTCAGAGTTCATGTGACTTGCTTGATCTACTGTTAAGCAGGTCTCTTCTCCCAGATGAAATAGAAGGTTTCTAAATCTAACCCATTCTTTATTAAGAGAAATAACATGCCAACTTTTTCTCTTACCAAAATGAATAGTTTTCTCAACATTTGAATCACTCTACCTTAAAACAGATTTCTTTCTTTTTTTTTTTTTTTCATTTTTAAGCCATCCGTGTTCTTGGCATCTCACATCACATCACCCCACTCAGTGCGCGCTTGTTGGCTTGCCTTGAATCATCTTGCCAAGAAAATAAAAAAGTGGAAAAGTGAAACTTTTTATTTCATTTTTAAAGTCATTCTATATTAAGATCAAATAAAATTTCCTCCACTGGCCAAAGTCAGTCACTTTCAAATGCTGTTTCATCCTCTGTTTTCCAAATTCTTATCATGCATATATCTAAGTCATACAGAAAGTTGTAACATTTTTGAAACACTTGTTTTATGTAATTAATATAAGGTGCTATAAATTAAGAAACTATTAAAAATTGAAAATTACTCAAAGCAAAAGCCAGCCAAAATCTGTAATCACATCCTTAATTTTTTATGACCCCCATTTTTAAAAGCAATTGTTTTAACTATTTAGTATTGAATATTAACATGTCAAACTTGAGAATATGAACTTCAGATTTTGTTCTTTACTCAACTCTTAAGAAGGAGAGATCTTCAGTTTCTTGTCAGGGACACAGAGACCTAATGAGCCTTCTCCCAAAATGGATGAGGAGTTGCTGCTGTTTTTTGGAACAAGAGACAAAAAAGAAATTTGAAAATGGGAGAGACTAACTAAAGGGGAACCCTGTTTCTCTTCCTCTGAGATGCAGAAAGCCACATAAGAATGTGACTCCCACCTTAAAAGCAAGAAAAAGCTGGAAATTAATAAAATCTTTATTCACCATAGTCCATCAGAGACATGAGGCAGCAAGACAAGAAGGTGAACTTAATTTCAGGTGACAGGCCCCTCCGAAAAGAGGCCAAGTGGGTGAACTGCTTCCTTCACCCTGCGCAAAGCACAGCATTAAGAGGCAACCACCTTAAAAGAGAGTAAGTGGAAAACATAAAAGTAAAGTTCTTAAGGCCAAGTGTGGGCTAGAGTCAAGTTCAGACCCTAGTTGCTGCCAACACAAGGAAGTCTGCACCTCCTCAAGTTCTCCCCACCTCAGCTCCCTACCACCAGCAGCCCTCAATGCAAGGCACCCAAAGCCCCACCCACTTTCCCTTCTTGAAGACAGATCCTTTTGGAAATGGGAGCTAAGTACCATGGGTCCTGGGAGAGGGGCAGGAACTGAGAAGCCAATGCCATTTGCTGAGGTACAGAAAATCCTCCTTCCCTCCCTGCCCTAGTCCCAGGCCAAGGTAAACTCTGAGAGCAGAGTCAGGAATCCCCTCCCCCATTTCCACCACCCACCATGCCCTGGGTGTAGCAAGGGCTAGCAATCTACCACTGCGGTTTGGGCACAGAGGGACAGGGCATGCCACCTATCACTCATCTCAAGCCAAGGTCCACCACTGCTGAGGGAAGAAAAGGCAATAGCTGCTGTCACTGGGGGTCAGGAGCCCCCTAGGGTCCAGGCTTCTGTGTTGACACAAAACAGAGGTCAGCTACCACTGGGAGGGAGAGGGAACTCCCTTCCGCCCCAAATTCTCCACAGATACTGGGCAGTATTTAGCTGCCATATGGAAGACAGGAATGATTTTGAAAAGCCCCACTCATGAGATCCAAGTACCTGAATCTGGCTAAAGGAGGCTGGACCGAGAGAACTGAGAGCCCCACCCCACCCTTATTTTTACCCTCCCACCAAATAAGCGACAGCAGTAGTGCACAGTGGGCAAGGGTAAGAGTGCACAAGGAGCCACGGTTCCTTAAAGCTGAGGGTGCACTGGGAACACTGAGAGAAATCCCCCAGCACCCTCAAGCTCACACCAACCACAAGGCAGCAGCAGTCCACCGCATGAGAGGCTGGATGACTGTGATACATTAGCAGCAGCTGACAGCAAGAAGACCTAATCAGCTTAAATGAACACATTGATAGATTGGCTCAATGCCCCCTCATGAAACTGGGAAGAAGAGGCATGCCCATTTCCAGGCATAAATCCTGTTCTTTTGTACAAAAATGTCCCATTTTCAATAAAAAAAAAAAAATGATGAGACACAATAACAAAAATAGATATTCTGCTATTGATAGATATATTCTGTACATGTCAGATAGGGTCAAGTTGTTTGACAGTGCTTTTCTCCTATATTCTTATTGATTTTCTATCCAGTAGTTCTATTAACTGAACTGTCAATTCTGCCTTTCCACTCTGTCTTGCAGCTTCATGTGTTTTGAGACTTGGTTGTTAGACATGCAATAATTTATAAATGTTATATCTTCCAGATGTAGTGGCCATTGGTTATTAAAATTACTCTTTATTTCTATAGTAATATTGTTTGTTATAACATCTATTTTGTCTAAAATTAATATAGCCACTCTAGCTCTCTATGGCTAGTGCTAGCAAGGTATCTTTTTCATGCCTTTACTTTCAACGAATTTTGTGTCTTTTTTTTTAAAGATTTTATTTACTTATATTTAGACAGAGAGGAAGGGAGGGGGAAAGAGAGGGAGAGAAACATCAATGTGTGGTTGCCTCTCATGTACCCCCTGTTGGGGACCTGGCCTGTAACCAGGCACGTGCCCTGACTGGGAATCAAAATGGCAACCCTTTGGTTCACAGCCCACGCTCAATCCACTGAGCTACACCAACCAGGGCTAATTTTGTGTCTTTAAACTAATGCATATCTCGTATAGACAGCACATAGTAGGGTCTTGCTTTTTTATCCACTCTGATGATCTCTGTCTATTAATATAATTATTAATGTAGTTGGACTTATATCTGCCATTTTACAATTTGTTTTCTATACAGCTTGTGTTGTATTTATTCTGTTCCTTTTTATTTCTTTATTTTGTGTTAAATGTACATTTTCTAAAATACTATTTAAATTCCTCTGTTGACTTTAAGATTTTCTTAGTTTTTTTTAATTAGATGTGTATCTAGGAGTTACTATGCATCATTAACTCATCACAATCGACTTCATGATGATACTGACTTAATTTTGATAAAATACAGCAAATTTGATGCAATATAGCCCCATTTCCCCCTCATCTTTTATTCAGTTATCATATATACTAAATCTACATGGGTTGTAAAATGAATAAAATCTAACATTTGTTGTTTAAACAACAGTATGTTTTTCAAGAAGTTAGAAGAAGATAAGAGAAAAAACATATATATAGTGTCTTTTATATTGACTCATACCTTTATCATTTCTTGAGCTCTTCATTTCTCCTGGTGGGTCCAAATTACTGCCGATTTTCATTTTCTTTCATCCTGAAGGACTTCCGTTAGTATTTTTTGTGTGTGTGTGGTAGGTATACTCTCCATTTTTGTTAATCTGGGACTGTCTTCATTTTACTCTCATTTTTTGAAGAACAGTTTTGCTGAATATAGAATTATTAAATGACACTTACTTTTTTTTCCTCCCTGCATTTTAACTTGTAGTTCCACGGCCTTCCGGACCCCATTACATTTTGATATATCAGTCACCATCCACATTGTTGTTTCTCTGTAAATGAGGAGTCATTTTTTTTCTCTTGCCGCTTTCAAGACTTGCTCTTCTTGTTTAGCACTTATACTATGATGTGACTAGTTTTATTTCTCTTTGTGTTTATTCTTCTTGAAGTTTATTGAGCTTTCAAATCTGTAGAATATGGGTTTTCATCAAATTCGGGGAAGTTTTGGACCACTGTTTCCTCAAATACATTCTGTCCCTTTCTCTCTTTTCTCTCCCTCTGTGACTCCCAGCGCATCTTGCCGGTTTCCCGTAGTGCTTGAGGCTCAGTTCTTCAATCTCATTTCTTCCCTATGTTCTTTGAATTGGATAATTTCTGTCTTCAAACTCAGTTATTCTTTTTTATGCCATCTCAAATATGCTGTTGAGTCCACCTACTAAATCTTTAATTTGGTTATTTAACTTTTCAATGCCAGATTGCCTTTTGTTTTCATGGTTTTATAGTGTTAGGGAAATGCTAGAAAATACCAAAAGAAACTGGGTGTCAGCCAAGGCACCGTTAGAGCAGCAGCCGACCCGTAGCCTGCCCCGGGTATCAAATATCACTTCCACATTCTGCTTCTGCACTCTGCTTGCGCTCTGTAGGCTTCCAGCCTGAGCAATAAGCTTCCCTCCTGAACGATAGAGTATGTAAGTCCCCTGAATCCTTTGTTCAGGGCCCAGAATTTGGAGACTGCCTCCTCTGGGTCCACACGCGTAATAAAGCCTCACTCCGTTACCCCGAATCGCGCCAGAGTCATTATTTTCTGTATTATTTTCCATAACATTAGTATTTATTTCCCTATTGAGATTACTTCTTCTCTGTCCTTGCTAGCTTTTAAAAAAATAATTAAACATAATGTCCTTTAATTTTTTTAACATATTTGTAAAAGATGCTTTAAGGTCCTTAGACCCAAGTAGAGTTAGTTTCTATTAACTGCTTTTTTCCTGAATATTGATCAGACTTTCCTATTTCTTAATATGTCTCACAATTTTTGGTTGAAAACTGGGCATTTTAAGTAACATATTGTAACAATTCTAATGCTGTTTCATTTTTCCTGAAAATTTTTTTCCTTTTCTTTGTAACTTGTCTGGACTTAAACTATAAAATCTGTCTCCCTGTTGTATGTAGGCATTGATATCTCTGGACAGATTTCTTTAACTTTTATTTTTATTTTTTACCCTGGCTTCTTAGTGGTTTCCCCTGTGTCTATATAGCTTAAGGATCAGTCAATACTTTGAAGAGAAGTTGGATGCAAAATATCTTAAACCCACAAATCTTGCACATTTTGTTGATTGATAAATGTGTAGTCTGGGAATGTATTGAAACTTTTTTTTCTTTTTTTTTTAGTTCACAATATTTTTTTTATTGTTGTTCAAGTATGGTTGTCTCCATTTTCCTGCCACCACTTTCTCCCACCCCACCCACCCCCACCTCTGTATTCAATTTTCTATCAATGAGATCATCTTTGGGAACTTATTTCCCCCCTCAACTTTCTCAAGCCTCCCCCATGAATCTGTGTAGTTTTTCATTTAGTCTGGGATGTTTGAATATCTGATCTCATTTCTAAGATCTCTCCATTAAGTTTCCGGCTGGCCTAAAACTCACCCCAGCAAGAACTGAAACCTCAGATTAGTAAACAGATGGTATTTCCTATTCCCAACCAACTTCATCACTTTTAGCTGACCAAGCCACAGGTTTTCACCCCACCTCCCACCCCCAATCATATCCACCCCCTCTGGCGGCAAAGCTCTGTTTTTTCTCATTCAGCCCCATGTTCTTTGCTGATTCAGCTGTGGGGGTAGACAATGGGGGTAGACAGGTAGGGGAGGCTGCCTGATTTAGCAAAAATAGTAATAATAATAATATAGAATATCCAGTTAAATTTGAAATTCAAATAAATAATGAGTAATTTTCAGTATAAGTATGTCCCATGCAATATTCTGGACATACTTATACTAAAATATTATTTTTTATTTATCTGAAATTTAAACTTAACTGGGCATCCCTAGGGGTATGAGAAGAAGCTCAGACAAGACAGCCACATAAGCTTGCTGTTCTTACCTGAAATGCTTTTCATTTTCAAAGATAAATTATTATTACTTTGTTATCTGCCTTTGGTCAATCTCTAGTACCTTTAAATGGTTGTTTTTGACAATTTTACCTAATTTTCACTTGCTTTTGCAGAGAGTTATGACCACCATCTTTATCCTGCCATAACTGGAAGCTGGCCCTCCTTAATTTATAGACATTAGTTTTTTTTTTTAATTTACTTGGTCTCTTCATAATTGGATCCAGGTTTAAGGATAAAATTCTCAGAGCTATCAAGAATGGTCCACAGAGAAAGCTCCAAAGAGAAAGTTAACTGTGGAGAATGTCAGGTTTCCTGTGTGCTCAATTCGATCAATTTCTACCAATTCTACCACAGTTAGATGATTCTTCTGGGCTCTCTGCTGGTGGTGAAAATCACGACTCTGTGGTGGTGAGTTCGCCACCTCCATGTAGAGTCTTGGGAAGATAGGAGCACAGAAGCAGAGCAGTACTAGACACTAAAGTCAGAGACAGGCCAGCCCCGAAAAGGTTAAGTCCATGTGCAAGGAGTGGTGAGGATAATGACTTGGACTTGAGCTTCATTGCTGTCATTGTGCTGTACCACTGGACCACCAAACAAATGATTCACGAGCACCTGCAAGATCAAGGGATTTAAGATATCATGTGTAGATGCAACTCCCCTAAATCTCCTTTGTTCCTCAGGTAGGTGCATCTGAGTGTTAGTGTCCTCCGCAGCATGCGTGAACAGAAGGATCCTCTCCTGGGATCCAGAGGAGCCAATAACTGCAGATTCTCCATCATTTGCCCCATTTTAGAGCTGGAGCTTGCACTGGGGATAGGCAGGATGCATCAGCATTTATACCCAAATTATTACCATGTGTCAAGTGTGCTAATATCCCAGGTTCAGGTTCAAATGTATCACTGCATAATAGAAACATAATACAGCTATTAGCACTGGCAACACATTTTATAAAACATAGCCACTGCCATGTTTTATTTCTTACTGTCCCATTGGGCTGTCAGATATTTCCATACAACAGGCCTAGTAATGGCCTACCACAGAGGCAGACATTTTTTTTAGGTCAAAACCAGGCTTTACCACTCATTGTTTATGCAGTTTGTGTTTCCTTAGCCATAAAAAGAAATGCAAAGCATAACACAGGGTTTGAAAGCTTTGAGAAGGTTTTCTTAAAATTAAGCAACAGTTCCATTGTTTAAACATTTCCCTATTTTGCCTCTACATGCTTCCAATTCTTCCCATAACACTCAGAGTACAACATCCTTTTAAAATGCCAGATATGTTATGTTCACTTTGCTCTCTTGTCACATGGATCAGATCTCTTAGAGCCTTAGCACCATGCTTAGCATAGCGAAAGCAATAAGTAATAATATCTAATATTCAGTGAACCCTTACCATGTGCCAAGCACTACTCTAAATACTTCATATGCACTAACACATTTAATTCTTAAAGGAAGCAATGAAAAATAGCGTGAGTATCTTTTGTCCTGAGGTGGGTGCCAGGCGGTGAAAGACAAATACCATATAATCACACCTTTAACAGGAACCTAATCGGCAAAACAAACAAGCAAGTGAAATATAACCAAAGACTCTGAAATTGAGAACGCGCTGACAGTCACCAGAGGGGAGAGGGGAGGGAATTTCAGGGGAAAAGGGGAAGGGTTTAGAGCAACAAGTATAAAGGACACATGGACAAAAACTAGGGGGGGGGGTGGAAATGGGAGGGAGGTGGGGAGGGCTGGGGCAGTGGGCTGGGATGGGAGTAAAAGACAGAAAACTGTACAAGAACAACAATTAAAATAAAATAAATAAATAAAATACACTGTAAGTCATAAAAGAAAAAGAAAAACAACATGGACTATATTACCTCAATTTTATAGAGTAGAAACAGAGACAGTGACATAGCTGGTAAATGTCGAAGCTGGAATTCAAGCCGGGCAGTCTAGATATGGGGGCCACATCCAACCACGATGTCCCACTTCTCATTTTGAATGAATGAAGGGGCATCAGGAATGACTTTATTAGACAAACAGGTGAGATTCATCGTACTATTGCATTCCTCAGAATTAAGATAATACTGTGTTTTATAGAGGTGCATTTTTAAATGGGATACTTCACTTAAACACCCCCAGAAGGTTTAATTTATTCTCCTGGGTAATTCTCAGAAGATTAAAAGTAGATGCACTAACTTGAAATGAAGCTCCTGGGAACAATAAAATTTAAATGAAAATAAATAACATTTAGTTTTCTACTAAATTTCATACAGGCTTGCTGGTTAACGTCCCCCTACCATACTGTTTCAGTTATATCTCTGCATTTCCTGCATTTCAAATAACAAATCAGCGCAATAGCACTAATTTATTTTTTTTTTGCATCTGGGCTTCAATTCTCAATCCATATACTAAGAATGTATATACTTTTTGATATCAATTACCTTCCTATACATTATCTCAGTCTTCAAAACAATCTTATGAGATAGGCATTATTATACTTCTCATTATTTTTGGATGCATCAAATGACAAATAGGGAGTTTAAGTAATTTTTTCAAGGTCACACAGCTTGTAAGGGGCAGAATACAGGCTCATCCCTCAATCCAAACCACAGGTTTAGCCCCTTTCCTATTTTCCCAAAGCCGGGCAAAAAAAGAGGAACAACTTTAGCTATCATATAAAGTTTTATCCCTAGTGGGCCACACCGACGGACACTGAGAAATAATATTTATGGTTAAGTTAGAACCTTGTCTCTGAAGAGCTCAAATACTTTATGCTCCATCTATCTTGCCAAATTCCTCCATAGCTCATAAAAGGAAAGGCTGGAATGTAGGCAATATCCCTCAGCCCTACAGCCAACAACCCAACCAGCCCCTCAGCTCTCTGATTTCCCAGAAGCCCCAGAGTTACAGGACTGCATTTTATTTGCCTTCAAAGCACAGAACAAAAATTTAAAAGTTGAAAATAACTTCCTCGTTTCTAAGGCTCTGGAAGAACTTAGATTATGTTTAGGAATCTCTTTATGCTTCTAAAAGAACACAGTGGATGAAAGATCACGAATGAGTAAACACACGAAGTGATCAATCTAGATCCTCCGCTCGCTAATTGAGTAGCTTTGGGTACATCTCTGGACCTCCTCTAAGCCTCAGGTTCTTCATCTATTACAAGACGTAGAGGGCATCTAGGTCAGGTGTCTGCGAATGAGGGCCTGCAAGTCAAATCCTGTGCAATGCCTGTTTTGCAACTCAGGTTGATTGGAACACAGCTCCATCCATTCATCACTCATCATCATGGCTCTTTCTGTATTACAAAGGCAGAGCTCAGTAGCTATGACAGAAACCATCTGACATGCAAACTTTCAAATATACTTCTTAGTTGTCCCCGTACAGAACAAGTTTGGCAACACTTGGGCAAGTTCATGCTTCAGCCTTCTTGTCCTGACTGAAAATCTCTGAGAACGACAGATATAAAAAATACTTTTGAATTCTGTAACAGCCCTAAAAAAAAAAAGGAGGAGTATTTTTGGGCATATAAATTTCTGAGGACTCCCTGAAAGACAGAAGGCAAATGAGATTAGAGGGACAGCGTAAGGTCTGGCCCACATTGCATATAACAAAGGAACAGCTGTGGAAGGTGGAAGTGACTCCAGGGATGGCCCAGCTCAGAGAAGCAAGACAGAGGCGAAAAGGGCCCATGGGCAGCTGCAGTGTGGCTGGCTGGGAGCCCACAGCAGGAGCAACTAGGTGGCCTGCCCCACCAGCTTCTCCATGCCCTGTATCAGGAGCAAAGTCATCCACCCCCAGACAAGAGCAATGAGGTGCGGCCCATGAGCGAGGCATCAGAACAATGCCCCTTGTATATTCTACCTATTGGTATAGATCTCATTCATTGGAGATAGGATGACACATTTGCAAAGGGGTAAAGAAGGCATCTTAAAAGCTGAGTACAATGGGACAATGCCTGACATCAGCACCATGACTGACAGCCTCAAGTAGAAGTATGGCCTAAAATCCAAGGGAACGGTGTTACTAAAGCAAACAAAACAAGACTTTAGAATAATATAAACTATATAAAGAATTCTTAGACTTAAATGAAAAGGAATGAATCTTAGAAAACATAGCCAAAGGATATGAACAACCATAGCAATTCACAAAAGAGGAAACCCAAACAAATATAAATACATGAAAAGATTCTAAGTCCAGTACTCAGCAAGATTCAAACTCAAATAAAAATGATCCACTATCTCTGTCCTCCCTCCACACTAGATTGATAAAACTCTGAGAGAATGACAATAACTGCTGTTGAGGCAGAAGAAATAAGTATTCTTATACCCTACTAGTAGAAGTGTAATTTAGGTCAGCCTATTTAATATTACATATACATATTTCTTTTACTCTAGCAATTCTGCTTCTCAGTATCTACTGGAGAAAACTATTATCACATGCAGAAAGTTGCACAAACAAAAATATTCAAGCAATACTATTTAAGGAAAAATTAAAGCATCATAAATTCCCAACAGTAACAAATCCTTAATACATTCTGCTGCATGCCAGCTAAGAAATATTCTGCATTCTATGAGACACTATTTCCAATACAAAGAACTTGAGTTCCGAAGGACAGTGACTCTTTTTAACCTTGGTCTCTTGCCCTTGTAACAACATCTGTCATCTAGAGGCAGTGAAAATTTATTGAAAGAATCAAATCTATATGAATATGCCAGCACTGTACCTTGGGAGGCTGATATAGATGGACTACATCAACATACAATCTCCAGCCCCTTGTTAGGTTCAGCCAATGAGGATCTCCCTCCAAGATGAAAGAAAGTGTATAAGTCAGACTGGGTGGCTTACAAAACAGACATTGATTTCTAACAGATCTTGAGTCTGGAATATCCAAGATCAAGATGTGGCAGTGTTTAACTTCCAGTGAGGACTCTTCCTAGTTTGCAGATGGTCAACTTCTGACTCTGTGCTCACATGGCCTGTTCTCAGTGCGTGCATGGGAGGGGAGACGGGGCAAGTGCTCCTGTGTCTCCTCTAACGAGGGCACCAATCTCAGCACGGGGCCCCACCCTCACCACCTCATCCAACCCTAATTCTCTTCCAAGATCCTGTCTCCAAGTCTCATTATGTTGGGGGTTAGGGCTTCAACCTATGAATTTGGGGGATGCTCAAACATTTAATCCATAATTGAGAAGTTCTTTATTCCCCTGGCTCCCTCCCTGTGGTTTTGGTAAATCTGACTGTCTCTCTCCTGACTAACTCAGTCATGCCAAGAAGCCCATTCTTCCTATTCTCTCTCTCTTCTTGCCCTTCACTCTTTTCTCCTTCCCCACTCCCCCCCTTACCCCAAGCAGATTGGAGAGATAAACAGGAAAATGAGATCAAGGAAAAGTTTTAATCTCTCTATATTATTAGAGTTTTTAACAATGAGTATATATACCTAATTAAAATATCTTGAAAGAAAATATATACAAGGAAAATAAAATATTTATACTATATTTTAAATGACAGATATAAACAGTATTTTTAAATATGTACATCAAAATATTAGCAGCAGTTATCATTAGACAGTTATATTATATGATGTTTGCTTTCTCTTTTCTGTCTTCAAAGTTTCCTGAACTAAAAATTACACAACTTTTATAATTATGAAAAGATTTACATCATGAATTAGACAGATTAAATGAAGATGATTAGATTACATGACATCTAAAGTTGCTTCCACCTCTAACCTTTGAACTCTCTGACATTTCACTTAAAATAAACACAAATTATCAAAATAGCAGAAAGCTGCAAGGAAAATGGAGGTTCACCCAAGTATTGAAAGGTCTAAGGAGAATGAATAATAAAAACACATAAATATTCACAAAAGGAAATATAGAATAGGTCCATCTACAGATGTCAAAGATGCTCAGTGGACTTCAAGTGCTGGGGCCGAGGGGCATCACATGGAAAGAGCACATGGATCAGCCCATCCTCTCCAGCAGAGTCAGGAGGGAAAGAGGAGCTGAGAGGGTGTCCAAGGCCTAAGCCTGGCTTGTGCCTGGCTCAAAAGCAAATTGGCTTATCCTCCTAAGCCAAAAACACAAGCCAAAACAAATGAGCGATGACAGCAACTGGCAAAAAAAAAAAAAAAAAAAAAAAAAAAAAAAAAAAAAAAAAAAAAAAAAAAAAAAAAAAAAAAAAAAAAAAAAAAAAAAAAAAAAAAAAAAGACTTCAACTGAGGGAAAGTCCAAAAGACCATAACAAAAATATCTGACTTAATGGAAAAAGTAATTGGAGAACCACAGCTGTGTTCTGGGGGCAAAGACACACCATAGCACACTAAAAAGAGATGATGGCTGTCTTCCCATGCAAAAGGGAATAAGCAGAACAGGTGGCAGCAGTCCACTGAACCTGACGTAGGCTCTTGGCTGGGCGAATTGGGAAAAAAATGGGCCGGTGGCAATTAATCCAAGAAGACTGTGCTTGCATGAAGATAACAGAAGCAAATTATCATGCAGTGTAAGAATAAACCACAAAGGAGCTTAATTTTACTCATTTCTATTATGTTTTGTTGTCTTCTGGTTTAAATTCTTGGCTCACTAGCCCCTCATTGTGT
Organism: Anoura caudifer; assembly: GCA_004027475.1. Lineage (NCBI taxonomy): Eukaryota > Metazoa > Chordata > Mammalia > Chiroptera > Phyllostomidae > Anoura > Anoura caudifer. Next base: position 26,973 of record PVKU01007857.1, read on the forward strand.
GACTTTAGGGCAAGTTCCTTAACCTCTAATTCTTCGGATCACATATACAGGTCTTGCACATGGTAGAATCTCAATAAATATTAACAGCTTTCTTCCACCTCTCATTTTTCCTTCTCCCTCTCACATTTATAGATTTATGCAGATACTAAATATATTTTTAGTGCTACTTCCAACCCACTGAAATAAATTATGTTATAGGAAGTAATCTGTTTACAAAGCAGATTCATGAATCTGAATGCTAAAGAGAAATTCCCTTCTCAAGTATATAAAAATAACTCACATTTATTAGCAAATAACCTGCTAATACACAAAATTGAAAGGGTACTTAAATATACACTATGAAGTTTTAACAATGCAAACCTATCTTAAAAACCTACAGAGGGACATGGAGCAATTTTTATAGAAAAAAGAAGCAGGAATGGCAATAAGAGTAGTCAGAAAATGAAAACTTATTAAGAGTTATAATACCACAATCTGCCACTGTACGTCATTCCAATTCTAACTCCATCTGGTAAATGTCTGAGGTTCGTTTCCCCAGAGGCAGACCCTGAGATGCAGATTCATGTGAAACTGATTTGCTAGGAAGTTTTCTTAGGAACAAACAGCAGAGGGAGGGGAAAAGAGACAGGAAAGGGAAGGAAGCATGCGAGGGTGAGACTTTAGGCCAAGTCTTAGACAACAAAGCCTTAGCTCAATCCCAGAGGAGACCTCTGGAGACAGAATAACCCACTGTCCCATCAGGAACAAGGAGGACTGAGTATTTATTGCCTAAGACTTGTCTATCACAGGTTATGGCCTTGTGCTAGATGAAGTGACTAATTTCCCAGCGCTCCTGCTCTCCATGCACTAGGGCAAAGCATACCCACCAGCCCGAGGGCCCTTCCTGAGAGAAAAGCACAGGGAGACAGTGCACAGGTAAACGGGACTGACACCGAAGAGCTTTGAGCAGAGCACTCACAGCGCCCATGCAGGTATTTCTACATTTACTGACTCGGCCCTTACACCTGTCCTGGCATCTATCCCCAGGGCCTCTCCTGCTAATTCATTTCAAAAGGAATAGAACATATACATTTCTCCATAGCTTAGATTTTGTTTTCATACATGAATGCACGTTAATCACTATACTCTTATAAACAGTCAGTAATATAGTAGAAACTAATTTTAACTCTGGCTGTTAGAAGAAATTCTACATTCTTCTCTTTACAGTCAGTCACGTTTGCAAATCCTCAGAAGAGATACTATTCATGTGTTGTTTGGAACGGTTCTTCCTCTTTTCAGAAATATCAATACCTTGAAAAATAAGATGTATCAGGCTATTTATTATGTTAGACCTTTTTTATAATAAAACTATGTATCAAGTCATGATGCAGCACAACACCCAGAAGGATCTCCACAAAGCAGTGCTTGTTGTGGGTGCAAAGCTGTCCATGTGCATCCTACCCTCTTCCTTGGCTCCCGTTTCCACTAGCCAGCTTTAAAATTGTTATCTCCATAGGAAAGAAAAGCCCTCTACTCAAAGTCATCTGCTGCCAATTATAGTGTAAAATCAATAGATTCTTGAAATAAAATAGGCCTCGGGAAGTTCAGGCTACTTCCTTCCATGATTCATCTTTAACCCTCTAAGGATTTTGCAATGCTGCAGTCTTTTGACTGCTACTGCACAGAGATTACCCATCCAAGGATGGCTTCACTGTATCCCACAGCACTATGCCCCCTTCCACGTGCACCTGTATCCTCCAGTCAGTGGTATGGCACACCGGGACAGCTATTCAAATTACACAGTCTACTTTGTTACAAATCAGGGAACTCTCAGATATAAACTACAGTTGGGCAGATCTGCCATTCCTTGGTGGTTCACTCTTACTTCACTTCAGTACAAGAATTGTTTCAAACACTCTGCCCCATGGCAAAGGAAGCTGGATCTTTTTCATATGGGTCTCCTGTGAGGTTGCAAATATATTTTGCCCCAAGAGCACCTAGTGCTGAAATTCTATCATTCTTTTTCTATCCTTGCAAGGTCTCCCAAATGCCACTTTTTTTTTTTTGTACAACTTAGTACATCTCTCATTTCAGAGTCACCTACCTACCCCTGTCCTTCATCCTTTCTCAGAATAATAACACCAGATCTTTGTAAATATTGACTCTGGACCTAATCCAAATGGAGATTATTAGTTAATTTAAAAAACTGTATAAAATATAGCAGTTACATTATAGAAAAGGAAGATGATGAGAATTAAATGTCTCAGTGTGCCAAAATATTGAATACAAAGTGAAAAAAAAAGAGAAAATAATCCAAGAAAAACATGCAAAGGGGAAAGGACTGGAGAGAACATAAAACAAATGGGCAACTGAAAATCAGGAAACAATTCTACAAAGTAGTAATGTTGAAGATCACTTGCTCAGGAACTGATAGAAGATACTGTGTAGAGGCCCCGGGGAAATTCTCGTATGAGTAGAGCAATGATAGAGAGAATGAAGGTCAACATTTGGCTCTAAACTCCACTAGCATTTCTCTGTACTAGCTCTGCCTTTGCATTTTCCCAGCTATAAAATATGCATAAGAATTCCTGGGACATAATCCCTTTGTCATTCTGTTGTAAGAATTTTAAATATGGAAAGTGATTTGAACTTGTTGAGGAAAATGTAATTTCAAAGTTGCATAATCATAATTGCCTGCAAGCAAGCAGCCCATACACAGATGCTTTTAAAAATAAGTTTATATATTGAGCCACGTATCTACTGTGCTGTGTTGAAAAGCCTTTTTTTTTCCCTTTTCTGTTACTGTCATATAGTTAGCTGTATTATATTAACTAGATGTAGTATTTTATCATTATATATAATAAATTAATTTTTAAAGAGGTCAAAGTAACACAAAGACAAAATAAAAGATCAAGGTAAATTTTACTCCTTAGCGTTTATCAAATAATTCAACAGCTATCTGTCAATTGCTCACTGCTGTCTATTCCAACACACCATGAGGGTTATGAAGGTGAGAAACCAGACTCTGTGCTGCAGACAGTGTTGGGGACACACATTCTACACACATGTAGCAGCACTTTGGGGAACGTTGCTGGAAATGCCCTTTCTCAGCTCATAGGCCCCTGTCAAACACTCAGCCCTCCACAGTCATCCTTCGGAATCCCACTTCATTACTCAGCTGGCCTTAATCCACTCAGATTCCCAGAGGCTCTAGTTCTACAAAGCACATGGGGCATAGCACATGGGGCAAAGCACATGGGCCATTATCATTAATAAGTCTAAGAGTAAGTCTGAGATGATCGCAAATTTACATAGTACCTTCCACAAATTGTTCAGAAAATTGATTTGATTGGTACTTTTATCAATGTAATGTAAACATGTAGTTGAAGAAGCAAATATACTAAAAAGACTCATAATGAGAAACATTTCCCTCACTCCTCTCAAATGTCCATTCAGCTTTCCAGGACCAAACACTTTCTACTGCTTGAAATGTTTCTCCTGGAATTTGCCTTTTATGTTTTTAAATAATATGCTAATTCTGACATTTACTCAGTTAAAATTCTTTGTTATTATCATGTCTGTCAAATGTTTACCAGTATCATTTTTAAGTGTTCAAACATATCAAATAATCTGAGTTTAAAAGATATCTCTCTATTAGAAGACAGTTAGACGTTTATAGAGAGACTCCCAAATAGCAATATATGGACATTTTTTTATCAAAGCAAGAAACTTCCCATCTCCCTGTTGAATTCTGCTTCACCCGCCTTTAATCTTTCAAAGGCATGACCCTCTTCCACGGCCCTCCTGCACTCCTGTTCCATCTTGGCGTCTGTTTCCTAGAGGACTCAAATGACACTTATGTCCAGCGGCTCCTTAATGATTTGGGATGAAGTGAGTCCCATGGTCATATGCCCCCTGCCTCACTTCTTTTTCTGTAAAGTATGTCTCTTGGTCCTACGTGATGCTATGTAGGATCCCAAATTGGTGAATCAAACATTCTGTAAGTCTGTGGATAGTGCTTCCAACTGAGGCCTTGAAGGTGAAAAACAAACCCATAATTAGAACATTTATCTATCTCAGTGAAGATGAATTATTGCCTTTTTCAGGGTAGAAGAGGTTCGATTTAATCACATTGCCACCAAATGCCTGATTGTTTAGCCTTGAGTAATACTGACATATCAGGAGCTCAGCATCAGAATCTTCTTGATAGGTCAACCATTCATAACCCTCTAGATAAGCCTAATGGAGAGACCCTGTGCTAATTGGTTCTTATGTAGCCTTTGTACCTCCCACCATAATTACTCTGTTCATGAGCACTCAGGTAGCAGAGAATAGAGGCTAGATAATACCAATTTGCTGTCATTCTGTTCCTTGGTGAGTGACTCTTCCCCAGTAAATGCTTTCTGTTGTTTACTAGCATGTGATGCAAAGATATCCATATGTCATGTCTACTCCATCCATATGCCTCTACACACAATTGGTTTGTCTCCTCCCTTTCAATCCTGCTTATTACAGGTCCCTGACCAGTCAGCTAAGCCATTTGCCACTGCTTATGAACCCATGTAAATCCTTACATTAGGCCACCTTGACTTCCAGTGGATGACAAAGTGCACTGCTGGAAGATCTACCCATAGGCAGTGTTTTCCCATATCACTGTCTTTCAAAACCACCCCTGAATGGGGATGAGATACAGCAGCAGTAAGGTTTCACTTGCAACAATATTCAGGCCTCCCCATCCATAAACCAAGATCAGATTTCCTGCCTTCACTAGCTGATTGTAGGAGACTGCTCATGAAGTCACAGGCCTTACGGCAACTCCTCCATGGTCAGCCACAGCAGATCCAGCATCTCTACTCAACTTAGTTGAGACTATCATTTTTATCCAAGTTTCTAAGACCCATCCCAGTAGAATATTAGAACTATCTCCAGAGGCTTTGCCAGAGTGTTAATATTTCAGTTTGCAAGAATCTCCCTTATGGAACCCTAGTGCACTGTTGGTGGGAATGCAGACTGGTGCAGCCACTATGGAAACAGTATGGAATTTCCTCAGAAAACTGAAAGTGGGATTGCCTTTTGACCCAGAAATTCCACTGTTGAGATTATATCCTAAGACCCTGAAACCAATCCAAAAGAACCTATGCACCCCAATGTTCATAGCATCACAATTTCCAATAGCCAAGTGATGGAAGCAACCTAAGTGCTTATTGGTAAATGAGTGGATAAAAAAAAATGTGGTACATTCACATGATGGAATACTACACAGCAGAAAGAAAGAAGGAACTCCTACCTTTTGCAACAACATGGATGGAACTGGAGATCATTATGCTAAGTGAAATAAGCCAGGTGGTGAAAGACAAATGCCATATGATCTCACCTTTAAGTGGAACCTAATCAACAAAACAAACAAACAAGCAAAATATAACCAGAAACACTGAAATTAAGAACAAACTGACAGTAACCAGAGGGGAGGGGGGAAGAGATAATGGCAGGGGGAAGGGAAAGGGTTTTCAGTAACAACTATAAAGGACACAGGAACAAAACCAAGGGGGGTTGGAATCAGGGGAGGGAGGTGGGGATGGCTGGGGTCGGGGGAGTCATGGGGGGAAAAGCAGACAACTGTACTTGAGCAACAATATTTTTTAAATCTCCCTTATGTAGCTTTAAGTTCCATCTCCCTTAAGCACCTCAATATTCATTCACCAGCATACTCTCCCCGCCAGCCACCAGCAAAGTAATCCAACTTCAGAATGCCTTAGAGTCTGCTTCCTGTGACCCCTCTTCTGGTACCAGTCATCGTAGGTCAGATTCTCTAGAAGCAGAGTCAGAACTAGGGATTTAAATTCATGGGTAAAGGGGATCTGGATGGGGCACTAAAAGTATCTACCAAATCCTCTATCCACTAAGTGTTTCAAACATGACCACTGCCTTCTCAGCTTGATGCTTACAGGATCTGAAATATCTGTTCAAAAATTAAGATATTGAAACAGAAGTTTTGCCCATCAGAAACTCAGAAAGGTATACCCAACCACAAAAAGAAACATATCACTTTCACTCCACAGACTCAGGATGAGAAATCCAGATAATGCTACATACTCAAAAAAGTTTAGCTATCATAGATCAGCAACAAGGAATACAATCTAAAAACACAGAAACTGATAGTCAAGGAGAAAGTGTATGAATCCAGGATTAAGAAGTCCCATCCTAGTAAGTCTACCAATTCTGTAAGATAATACAAATGATTAAAATAAATAAACCTTAAAGTAAATATGAATTCAAAATAAAGCATGCCTTTTATTATCTTTATATAAGGCTAAGCCTTAAACACTTCAAAATTAATTATATCAGAAAATTAATGTACTTTATAATTCTAAAGAGAAAATGTACAAGGAAGTGCTTTAAAGACATTTTAGCTCAAATTTCTCTGTTTGAATTCATAAAGCTCCCTTCTGGTTTCCAATCTGTCACACACAAAAAGTACCTAATAAACTGCAATTTCAGAATTGCTATAAAACAGAAACAATCTAAAGACCTATAATAGAGTTGAAATGTCTTTCTTTTTTACCAAAAACTAGGTTTGCATCCAAAGAGACAGGCTTTGAAAAAATGCATTATTTAACTAACACTGAAAATAGGGAGACTGGGCTCATTCAGTTGTTTTCTTGCTTCCAGTTATCAAAATGACATCCTGCTTTATAACCCCACCTCCTACATAATAGGCTTGCTATTTCCATTTAAAATGTTTATCCCTTTTTCTTACATGGCAAGAGAGAGGTCACATGATCATTATAAGCCTTTCAATATGGCAACTGTCCAAATAAGATACAAATTCAGCACAGCTATTTGGGAAAAAAAAATTTTTTTTAAGACCTTGAGCAAACATTGATATTTCTGCATTTCAGTTTGCTTCCAGGGATCAGAAATTTTCACCATAAATAAGAGAAAAAGAGTAAGGCTTGCACAACTCCAGAATACTCCCAGGGTACCCACTATTATCAACATTTGTCTGCTCATATATTTAAAAAAGAAAGGTAGCAGCTGAGGTTTAAAGGGAACAATGATGGATGGGAGGGAAAATTTAGAACCTCAAAAGGCTGATAACAATCACTAAGTCTTTGATGTTGACAAATGCTTTTCAAGAAAAAGAAATACCTAGAAATGGTTAAATTTCTACACTGGAATCCCTAAAGCAAAGAATGTAGTATGGAAACTATAGAATATCTTGAATATCGGTGTAGATGAAAAAAGTTCACTTAAAACTGAGTGCGCAGATTAAACAGAGAAAAATGCACAAGGGAATGATGAGAATTTAAATAAAACATAAAGCGAAAACTAACAACATTTCAGAAATGAGAGAATATAAGATCCCCTCAAAAAGGGCCTCTGTCAAAAACAAAAACTAAACAAAACCAAGAGTAGATAGAGTGTAAGTTTTAAATAGAAAAAGAAAGAGGAGGAGACAGGGATGGAGCAGGAGGTGGAGGTGGAGGAGAAGGAGAAGGGAATGGGGAGGAAGACTAAAACAAGAAAGATGTGCCAGTTACAAACAGCACTAGAGAAATATAATGAAAAGGGAGCATCTACTTACAAAGTCATGGTCACAGAAGCAAACTATTTGAAAGGAGGTTATCTGGCCTTTGGGTCATTAGAATGTATGACAAAGGAACAGTTGCATAAGTAACAAAAAAGGATGCTTGGAGCACAAAGCCACATACTTTATTACATATGAAAACACAAGGAATTGGAAGTAGAGCCTTACATAAGCAAGTAATTCTGTAAGACTGATGGGAGGGAGGTCCCAAGTGGGCGCTCCCACTTGGGAGCAACGTTGGGACAACGTCTTAGAGAAGTTCTGGGGCTCTTATAGCTCTGTCAGTTCTCCAAAGCATTCCAACCCAGTTCATGTGGGTAACAAACCATATCCACAATGCCAGGCTTCATGTACTGGTTGGTTTCACCACATGGAAGAAAACAAAGATGGGGAAAGAGGAACATTCACGCACCTGGCATCCTTATTAGCTGGCCGGGGATAGAAGTAGTTGAAGCATCCTGTGTCACAAGTACACCAAACGATCAACTGCAGCTTTGTCAGAACTAAAAGGGGCGATAGGTTTGAATGAGTTATGGAGAAAAAAAATCTATGGGAGTTGATGACTGAATGAATTTGTCATATAACGGAGAGAAAAAAGTAAAGTTGATATCCCTATTTCCACCAAAATAAGAGCAGATTTGTTAGGGGGATATAAATTAAATTTAGACATACTGAGTCTGAGAGGCTAGTGAGGCATCAGCTATACATGTGTGGATCAGGAGCTCAGGAGAAAGGTCTGAACTGGGAAAGTGGTCACTAGCCATCAAGACACAAGTGGTGTTAAGCCATTCAGAGAGCACCCAGGTCACATGACGAGAATGGCAGAGGAAGAGGATCCAGCCAGGAGACCAGGAGACATCAGTCTAAAGGTAGAAAGTATACTGGGCAGGACTGGATTTTACGGAGACTCATTAACCAAATCATGTCAGTGTCAAGCTGGCTTAGTATTTTAGCTTTAATTTAATCCATGGATAAAAATTATTTTAATAAATGCATCACTGTTCACGTAACATGGGTAGTACAAAGCAGGCATAATGAGCATTTCTGACAAGAACACAGGCACATATTGCTAGAACAATAGCATGACCTTCATGGGAGAACAGCTTTTTGAGATAAATCCTCTCCCTGAACTCTCTTCTCTTGAAATATTCTCCCCTGAATAATTCTGAATCATTAAAGGCACAGCTTCTAATTAACCTAGTAATACCTCCTAATTACCGCATGTACTCAAGACTTTGAAATCTCTCTAGATGAGACTGCAAAAATATTTCTGATTAAATATAATATGACTTCTATTAAAAATGTCTACCTTCCTTTTCTAAGCTTTAAAAATGATAATAAACACTCTCCTCATATACACTCTTTTGCCATCACCAAAGTTAATTGCTTTTGAGGGAAGTGAAGTAAAGGAAGAAATATTAAGGACCCATGGGAAAACCTAATAAACAAGTTAACCATTGACCAATTGCTCTTGCAAAAAAAAAAATCTGCATTAACTAAAAAGAGATGCATCATATAAATTTCTACTTTTAATAATCTGAGGAACCTTATTTAGATGCTGAAGATCCTAAACTATATGCTCTAATTTCCTATAATTAAGCCAGGTTTATAAGTGGAAAAAATTTTTATTTCAGTTGACATGATATTTAGACCCCATGCTTATTTCCACAGTTTCATATGACCTCTAAAGAGTGAAGCTCAAAATCTCCCCTACTTTATAAAGGGTATCAAAGGTAATAATTTCTGATGCAACAATTTTGTGATTTTTGAGAACTATTAGGCTCCTTAGGTTCTACTAAGACTATTAGGATGTAGGTTCTCAAACTGCCACCCAATCCCCTCTTGAACCTTCCTGAGCGATGTGACCCAGTCCCACCCGTGAAAAAGCACACACAGAACCGATTCCCAAAGTGCATGTGTGCATGTGAATAGAGGAGGTAAGTGCTTCGTATTCCCCACTGTTTCCTTCCTATTTTTAGGCACCCATGGGATACAATTTCTTTAGAAGGGTCATATGTGGTGAAATAGTTAGTGCTCCTGAAAGCCTTCTGGTTCAGCCATCTTTTTTTCTATTAGGAAAGAGCTCTCTGACATTCATCCAAGTCATTGGGGAGCAAGAACAGCTTGCATCCCATTATCATTTTTCTTCAGCTTCTGTCTCTTCCTCATGCATACTTTGAACAAGAGCCTGCTGAGGAAACCAGACAGGAAGGCAAACCAAGTAAAAAATACTGCATCTGTTTCTTCCCAGCCACAGGATTTTATTCCTAAACAAACATCTTACATTATATCAAAACCAGAGACTTCTCTAAAATGGGCAAGGTATTATAAATCGCTACACAGTAAACACCATTTTTGTATAGCATTTAGCAGCATAAACAACATAATATGTGTAAATAAGACAAAAAAAAAAAAAACCCTCTGCAATGTAAGTCCTATTACTGGCCGAACAGACAGACGCAGCCCCAAAAGCATCCTCGGGAGCCGCCACAAGGCTGGGTCTGACAGCCTGCACACAGCATTTACACGCTGGGAATCCGCGCTTTCGGCTTCTGAGGAATTATGGATAAACTCTAAATGAAACCGTTTCTCCGCTGATTTGAGCCCAAAGTGGGGAGCGGAGTTTTGAACTGAACTGACAATGCACTCAACCTTGGAATGAAAGTTACTCACCCTTTCTTTTGTTCTTAGAAAAAGAATGGCAGGCAGTAGAGAAAAGTGGAGTGTCACCCGCAAGATGACTGTGAGTTGTTGGAGAAATACGAAAAGAATAATGCAGGGGTGGACAATGTGGGTTTATAGCTGTTTGTAATAACACAATAATAACTAATAATAGAAGAATAAACTCTGATTCATGTACTCACAACTGTAAACCTACTGTTGCCCATCCCTGCATATATCACCTGATTAATTTAAAAAGTCTTTCCTTTGGGGTCCTTGAAATCAAAGTGGGCAAATGGAGTCAGTCTGCTTGGAAGCCATAGTTTACTTGCAAATTCTGCTTCTGACATTTCAACTCCCTGTGCACCAACATTTCTACTTCCTACCAGAAAAAGAGCTCATCCTTTGCCTCTCCTGATTCTCTTCTCCCCACTCCCACCTTCTCCCTGGCAATTCAGTAAGTTACACCTTTACTGATGACAGCATATGCTGAAAAGTACATGTCCTAGCCAACCTTACTATTCCACAGACAGACATTCCTATAGTAGGACCACTGGGGTGACTCTAGTTCTCTAACTTCAATAAATCCAAGCTCTGGAAGAGAAGTGAAGGAGAATGTAGTGGTGTTCATTCATGCTAAACATGAGCTTGGTACACGTGCTTACATATTCATATTTGTGCCCACAAATATAAGCACAAGTATACAAAAACACATAGAAATAACCCAATTAGTGCTTATTATCTCCTTTATCCAGAGGACTGTGTAATGCAGCACCCTCACCCAAGTGCTGTTTCAGGACATTGTTTTTGTTGTGTGACATCTTTTCCCCATCTGCATTACCATCTTCTTCCCATCTACGTTACCCAGATTTCATCTCTATAGCAATGTTGAGGAAGAAATAACATTTTGTCATATGTGGCAATTTTTCCCATATCGGAGCCATGAAATCACACTGTTTCCCATGAATAATTTCTAACTGACCCAAGCAGCATCTCTAATATGGCGGGGGGTGGGGGACCATGGGCTAAAGGCATGGCAAAACACCCAGCCATTGGTGTTACTCGTTGTCTGCTAGCAGGCTTTGCTAATTCAACTAAGGTTACTTTTACAGAAGGTTACAGCAAATTTAAGACTTTCACTAAACACTACTGTGCTCATTTCGTTTGACTCTTCTAAATGTGCAAGTTTTTCTGACAGAAAAGGATCTCATTGATCCAATGGGTCATTACCTGAGGTGCTAAAGGCAGTTGGTCATACCGAGGCTCATTTCGCTTTGGCCCTTACCTACCAGAGCTTTGGAAAATGACTGAGATTTTCAAAGACAGACTTCCTAAGCAGATGATGTGAAAATACAGTGGAATAAAGATTTGTCTGACCAGCCCCACTCATACTCAACAAACTGTAGATAGTTCTCTCTGTGACAGTTCCTAGACTGTTGTCCTACCTTATAGGAAAAACATTAATGTCACCTTAAACAACTCACCCTAACATTGACGTATTGATTGCCATCCAAAAGAGCAGAGTAATCTGTGGGTGTCCTCCTAGATGGATAATTATGCCATGTACACATAGAGAAACCCCACCGTGCACACGCACAAACACACACATCCAGCCACATACAACCCAAAGGCATCAGCGTTACTCAAACAGCCCATGGCTAACCACCCATGAGTCTGCAGGCTTATGTAGCCTTTGCTCCATATAATTTCAAAAGCCATTTGATTCGGCTGCTTTTCCACCGAGTGGGAAGAAAACTGCTTAACGTTAGACTTTAAGCTTTAAATCCTCATATCCCTTCTCCATGAAGAAGAAAAAGAAGTGAGGACTCTGTCCTGTTCAGTTTTAGTATATTGCTAAATTACCCATAAAAGAAGCTGATTTCTCTTTCAGAAAAAGAGTGGATTAAGAATAAGCTTTTGAAGAAAATAAAAATCAAGCAATCAGGAGAATATCCCTAGTAAGTCATGGGTGTTTTCAAGGGACAGGGAAATTCACAGTAAGGGGGCAGAATTGTTTGAATTGTAGAAACTGCAGGATTAAACCTCTCAGCCAACCCAGAAACCCCCAGGGCCACATGGGGTTTTACTATTGACTGCCTGAATATCAAACAGGAAGGTTACCACTCTTATTTTTATCCTGAAGTTTCCCCATGATTTTCTAACAGCTAAATGATTAAAACAATTGTGTCCTTTGATTGAAACATTCTGGCCAACAAGAGGTGAATGTGATTAGCTCAACTTTAATGAGGAGAAGTGAGGGGAGTGTTCTTTAATCCTCTCTGTTTAAAAAAAAAAAAAAAATCCTGAACCAGAAATAAAGTAAAAATGGCAGTCTGTGGAAACTCTTGGTTACCTGGCAACCCAAACCCCTGGGCTGTGTCTGCTCACATCCTGATGTCCTCCAGCATGAAAGATGCAGTCAGAAGGGATTCCCTTCATGTGCAGTCTCTTTACTCTTGCCCATTCATTCATTCCAATTATTTGGTTTCAAAGTCAGTAACCTAGATTTCTGCAGGCTTTAATACTTGTCTCTGCAGGGAAGGAAGCTTCTGCTAGGGAATTTACCATAACACCTTTTAAACTGAAGCAGTGTTTTGCAAACCCCCTGGGAAATTTTGTGTTAAAAGAAAAACACAAGGAGGAGGTAGCTGGGAGAGTATCCCTTATGGCTGCCTTGCAGTTCCCTCCTGTCGCTCTAGGAAATCTGCAGTGTCATGCCTGTTCCATCCGAACCTCACCCCTCGAGCTTCACTCTGGGAATTGCCTGTCACACTGCAGATTCATCTATAAATAATCAGCCCAAATAGGCAAATGCCTAGAATAACAGTAAAAGAGGAATAACTACCTTGGCTCTTGCTTCTTTGAGACTCCAGACCCACCTCTACCTAGGCCAGTTGCCTGCTAGTTATTTTTAGCTACTTTATCTGAACTAGAAATAACATTCTAGGGCTATTTTTGTTGTTGCTGTTTTGCCTTTGTGAATTAAAGAAATACTTTGAAGAGGATTCCAGAGCTACCAGCTGAATTACAAACTAGAACAATTTTTTAAACTGATATTTTACTCTTGTCAGAAAAAAAATGCTACCTTATCTTCCTAGGTTTTTAGATTAAAGTAAATATCAAAGGTTCTTACAATGACTCTGTTCATCCCCAGCTAATCAAAACAGGTTTATCTGCTCGGTGTCTTTTAAAACATTTAGTGCTCTTGGGGCTTTGTCCATTTTACTGTTTATATTTTCACCAGTGGCTTTAAAATTTCAGTGGAAATCAAATCTAAATGCTGTTTTTCCTATTTATGAGCATCTTAGTTGAAAAATTTTATGAAGGATGAGGAATTTAACAATCAATATTACAACATGGAAAGAAAAGTTACTTTCCTTTAATTTCATTCAATGAAAAATGATTGACAAACTAGTATATGTGACACTAAGCTAAAAAAACAAATATGTCTAAGGCACAGAGATGAATACAGCACAGTCTCTATTCTCAGAGAACTTAAATCCCAAAAGAAAGATGTTATATGCTTTATTGTAATACATAAAAAACAATAGGCTAAGGACCTGGAGAGACATAAGTGATGTGCTACGAGAACCTTTTGAAATATGGTTGTTAGCATCTGTGGTGATGGAAGAAGCTGAGAGGGCTTTAGGGAGAAAACAGAATTTGGTTCAGGCCAATGGAAGGAGAGAATTTTGTTAGAGATGGAAAGGGTGATCAAGGTAGAAGAAATGGAATGACCAAAGGCACAGGAGGCAGGAAGGTGCAGGTAACATCCAGGAACTGGTCAATGGTCCAGCTTGGTCAATGCACAGGAGACAGGATTGTCAATTTCAAATCAATCTATAATGATGCGTCTCACAATTTACTCACTGATTCATTTAACAAATATTTACCAGATACCCACCCTCTTGTCAGGGACTTGAGCGAATTTTAAAAACACTAGTAGACAAGTGATTCTGCAATAATTTTTCACAAAACATTGCTGATTAGAAATTATCATGCCTGCTTTAAGATTACAATAATATCACAGTCGATGTTGCTAAAAAATTCTGTGTTTAACAGGACATTCATGAAGAAGTTTGTCATTCCAAAGGAGGCAGCACAACAGCACGTCTGAAGAAGCAGGTCTGAAGCACAAAGCATCAAAGCACAAAGCAGTCACGCCATGAGAACATGCCAATCACATGCCACTGGCCTCCCAAAGTATTGCCTAAAGAGTCAGACAGCGTGGATGGTCCTGGAGGGTATTATGCTAAGTGAAATAAGCCAGTCAGAGAAAGACAGATACTATATGATCACTCATTGTGGAATCTAATGAACAAAATACTCTGAAAAGCAAAGTAGAAAAAGACTCATAGATACAGAGAACAACCTGACAACTGTCAGAGGGGAGGGGGTCAGAGAGCTGGGTGAAAAAGGTAAAGGGATTAAGAAACAAAACAAAACCTCATAGACAACAGTATTGTGACTGCCCAAGGCAAAGAGGAGTGGGAGGAGATAGAAAAGGGTAAAGGGGGATAAATGGTGATGGAAGGAGACTTGACTTGGGGTGGTGAACACACAACCCAATATATAGATGAGTATTACAAAATTGTACCCCTGAAACCTATATAACTTTATTGACCAATGTCACCCCAATACATTCAATTAAAACTTAAATTAAAAATAAATTAATTCATAAAAGGGTGAAACTTAAGCCATTTCATTTGGAATTAGCCACTCTATCAATTCACTTAAAAGCTGGACATACACATTTCATGTGAAGGAAAATAAATATTGTCAAACAATATTCTTCGACTTCATGGATAAAAGAGAGAGAAAACCACTTGCTAAGGATAAAATAAGGCAATATATTAGAAGTAATCTGTGCCTTGCTAAGCACTAAACAAACATTAGCTCATTTTACCACCAATTCCATCTTGGCTGCTGCGTTAGTTGGCACTGGAACCCTCTGACTGAAATGGGCCCAGCATGCACTGCAGAGCACACACCATGTCAGGCCAGGTGGGAAGGCAGGCTGTCATGAGTTACTTCTTGGGTTTCAGAACAGGGCTGAGGGCAGTGTCAGTCCCCCATGAGTCCAGGTAAACAGTGGCAATCACAGCAGCAGTGAAACAGACAATAACTTAAGAAGCTGCAAACACTTGCTAGTTGCTAGATATGTCAAGATGTGTCCTCGCCACTAATACTGTCACGTGGCCTATAGTATAAAAAATTAATCCAAGCTAGGGTATGACTGCAAAAGCTGCTTCTATCCAAGCAGCCTGACGACAAGGGTTAGTGGAGGTACTCTTGGTTTAGAGCCATAGCACGCTCGCATTTGGGCTATACAATCTGAGCCACAGAATGAAGCGAGGACATTAGGTCAGTGTAACTCATCAGCATAATGCAGTGACATCATCACAATTGCTACAACCAAGTTCCCTAATATCTTTCTAAACTGTCTTTGCTGGTCAAAAATTATTCATTAAACACAGACAGATAAAAACAACAGTTATTAACTGCTTGCTCTGTGACAAACACTCTACTTGGTATTCACACATTAATTATTTCATATCACATCTAAAAGACAGATGTATGCCATGGGGTGAATGATTAAATGTAATGCTTTTGTTTATTTTAAGTTATCATAAACATGAATCTCCAGCTAGGACTAGCCCAACGTCCCCTGACCTATTTTTACCCACAAATTTTTTTTAGACCTTTAGAACCCACCTGCTATGAGACCAGGGCAAAATTAAGGATGAGGGAGAGTTGCAGAGGTCTGGGACTGCTTCCCCAGAGGAGTCAAAGGGGCAGGTCAGCAAGAGTGATGACATGACGGAGGGCAAGCAGCAGGAACTCATGGCACTCTGACCAACGTGGCACCATGGCTTCTCCCTTGAGAAGAAGAACAAAGAACACAGCATCAGAATTCTAACGTCTTCTTCCCTGAGAGAAGAGAGAGGTAGCTAAAACAATTGCTATCAATACATTAAATAGCATTCAAATTACCATATTTTGCTATGTGTAATGTGCTCCTGTGTAAAATGCTCACCGTGTTTTTGGCCCAAACTTTGAAGAAAAAAATCTTTCATTTTAACTTTTTAATTCAATTTATTTATTTATACTTAGATACAAAACTGATTCTCATATTCCAGGATATTATTTTGCATGCAGATATCATTATTGCTGTTTAGAATTATACTTTTAAGGCATAAGCATAAATAAAAGAATTAAAAACACTAATATGCATATGGAATTAGTATTACCCATGTATAATGCACATCCTTATTTTTATCTCAAATATTTGGGAAAAAAGTGCACATTATACACAGCAAAACATGGTAAAAGGGCTGCTGCTGCTACTACTACTACTACTATGCTGCAATGAACCTCGGGGTGCACATATTCTTTCAAATTAGTGTTTCAGGTTTCTTTGGATATATTCCCAAAAGTGGAATCGTTGGGTTATAAGACAGTTCCTATTTTTAATTTTTTGAAGTAACTTCATACTGTTTTCCACAGTGGCTGCACCAATCTGTATTCTCACCAACAGTGTACAACGGTTCCCCTTTCCCCACATCCTTGCCAGCACTTGTTTGTTGATTTATTGATGATAGTCATTTTGACAAGCATGAGGCAACATCTCATTCTGGTTTTAATTTGCATTTCTCTGATGATTAGTGATGTTGAGCATCTTTTTATATGTCTATTAGCCATCTGTATGTCCTCTCTGGAGAAGTGTCTATTCGGGTCCTTTCCCCATTTCTTAATTCACTTCTTTGTTTTCTTGGTGTTGAGTTGTATAAGTTTTTTATAAATTTTGGATATTAATGCCTTATCAGATGTATCTTTAGCAAATAGGTTTTATCTCCCATTCAGTGGGTTGTCTTTTTATTCTGTTAATGGTTTCCTTTTCTGTGCAAAAACTTTTTAGTTTGATGTAGTCCTACATGTTTTTCTTTTGTTTCCCTTGCCAAAGATGATGTCTCAGGAAAAAAATGTTACTACAAGATGTGTCTGAGATTTTACTGCCTATGTTTTATTCTAGGATTTTTAGGATTTCAAGTCTAACATTTAAGACTTTAACCCATTATGAGTTTATTCTTGTGTATGGTGTAAGAAGGTAGTTGTAGCATTATTTACAATAGCCAAGATTGGGAAGCAGCCCAAGTGACCATCAGTAGATGAGTGAATAGAATAGCTGTGATACAGTTGGGAATGACTACAGAAATGGGGGTGGCTGGGTGGAGGGAGTCAAAGGGGTGAAAAAATTGGAATAACTGTAATAACAGAAACAATACAAAAATAAACTTTAAGACATAAGAGAAAAAACCTATGGTGCATTTACACAGTGGAATACTACTCGGCTATAAAAAAAGAAGACAATCTTACTCTTTGGGACAGCATGGATGGACCTGGAGAATATTATGCCAAGTGAAATAAGCCAGTCATAGTAAGACAAGGCCATATGATTTCACTCATATGTGGAATCTGATGAACAAAATAAACTAACAAACTAGAAACAGACTCATAGAGACAGAGAACAGATGGACAGCTGTCAGAGGGGAAGGGGATGGGGGGC
Source organism: Anoura caudifer (assembly GCA_004027475.1). Lineage (NCBI taxonomy): Eukaryota > Metazoa > Chordata > Mammalia > Chiroptera > Phyllostomidae > Anoura > Anoura caudifer. Next base: position 44,768 of record PVKU01007857.1, read on the forward strand.
AGGGTGCAAAACATGAAGGGATTAAGCAAAAAACCTCATAGACTCAGACAACAGTATGGTGATTACAGAGGGAAAAGGGGAGTGGAGGGAGGTAGGAGAGGGTAAAGGAGGGATAAATGGAGATGAAAGGAGACTTTATTTGAGGTGGTGAACCCACAATACACAGATAATCTATTATAGAATTGTACACCTGAAACCTATAGAATTTTATTAATCAATGTCACCCCAATAAATGCAATTAAAAAATAAAAGAACACAAAAATAAAAAATAAAAGGGCTACTAATCACCAGGGTATATTCTCCAAATCTACATGAATAAACATAAGGGTTAAATCCACTTTAAGAAAAAGCTTCCTTTCTTGAAAAATTGACATCGGTGGAATTCCATGGGATGGCATGGACTAGACACTGACAAACAGGTTTGAGGATTTTTTTTATTATTAACTAATATCTTTTCCATTTTTACCCACCAAGGACTATCTCTTCCATTTTCAAACCACAGCAAAAACCTCAACTCCACTATGATGACCTCCCTCAAAAGTCACAAAACCCAGAAACTGCGCGATGGTATATCTGAACCATACTCTTTCCAAAAATCAATATTCTCCCTTTTGTTTCAAGCATGCATTAGAAAATTTAAATTAAATTAAAGAACTGATACTTTCCATACTGGACCTGTATTGTGTGTACGGGGCATTCAGGAAAGACATTTCACTTACAGCACACCTTCTAGGACATGTGGAAATCATCAACCAGAGCCCACAATGTGGCTATTAAGTGTAATTCACATAATGCTGCTATCACAACAGGGTATTTCTTTATTATTTGAACATTTTAAATATTTAGTTCAATTAGAGAATACATTTAACGAAATTTCCTAAATATTACCAAAATGGCTTTTCTAAAACTGAGGATCCCATTAAGAGATTATATGTTTACGCACAGTATAGAAACTGACTGGTTTTAGTTATACTCAAGGAGCTCAAATATTCTCCCGTGAAGTGGGTTTTAGGGTGATATAAAAAGCAAATGAGATCACGCATGTGAAAACATTCTGTAACTGCAGAACATATTGCAAACCTGAGAGATTAGCTCCCTTTCTGCCCCTCTGTTCTTCAGATGAGACTGATACACACAGAGTCAGCCAGGGTAAAATCTAAGTCTGTCCCTCTCATAAATAACATGTCTTAATCGCCGCCACCATAGTCCCTACTGCTTTATCCTAAAGTTGTATGGTTGCATTCAAATTAGGTATGGAGTCCACTAAGATAATTCAATTACACAAAACTTGATATGCAACCATTTTAACCTACATGAAAATCTATTTCATAGTTCAACTCAATGCAAAGCATTAGCTTAACTTCTAAGATCCTGTAAAACTACAGACATAAAAATTCGTTGCTATGCTTCTGATGATAAGATCTGCATTTATAGAAGATAAATTAGAGCTACACTGTTCCAAAGAAAGGGAAGGTCCTTCTCCATAAAAACCTGAAGGAAGGGGATACGAAAGGGGCAGCTTTTCTGATTCAGGCTGACTGGAATTCACAGTCCAAAAGAGAACTAGCTATGTAAAAGAAACCCCCAAACATAATACATCTTACGCCATCATTTGGAGACATGCTGCTATCAGCCTATAAGATATTGAAAGACTCTTTTTCTCTTAGAATTTCAACTAAAGCCCAAAGCTGAAGATAATAGGTACTAAGAACCCCCATATTCTGAAGAGAACTGCCAGATATATCTCTAAAAAAGGTATCAATCACACAGCTCGCACCCACTACTCCCACCAGCCTGTATAAGTATTAGATTAGAAAATCTAGAATTCTCATGTGTTATTCAGTTGTTGGCCTAGTAATGGATTGGAAATATGAGGAGGCATTTCTGGAATGCTATAGGTGTTTAATGGGCAGGATCCAAAAATGCTAAATACCCTGCAAGGGAGAGCCCCACACAGCAAAGAATTTTCCCACCCACATTGCTAATAGCAGTCCATTAAGAAATACTGGCACAGGTGAAACGTTCTATGGGTTCTCTCCTCCAGGACAGGGCTATTCTCTTGCTCCAAAAGCAGGTGATACAGGACTTTGTCCTGTCTGGAGTGGCTCAATTGTTTGGAGTGTCACCCCTTAACCAAAAAGTTGCAGGTTTGATTCTCAGTCAGGTCACATACCTAAGTTGTGAAAACTTAGTTGTGTGTATGGGAAGCAACCAATCTCGTGCATCAATGTTTCTCTCTGTCTTCTCTCCCTTCCTCTCTCTCCCTCTAAAAGCAATGAAAAAATGTTCTCAAGTAAGAATAAAAAGATTTTTTTAAAGAAATACTGACATAGGTAAAAAGTTTAATGAGTTCTCCACTCTCCTCCAGGATGGGGCTATTCTCTTACTCTAAAACCAAATGATATGGGATTCAAGAAATTAGCAGTGGCTGCAAGAAAGGGTGACAACATCCCTTCCCGAGGTAGACTCTAAAACCTGAGTGAACTTGATCTGCCTGTGTCCCTCTGAGATCAGAGAATACAAGGGAATTAACTGTGGGGAAATGACTAGCTGAAGAAAGGTCCGCCTCATGGTGGTCTCCCTCCCACCTTTTAGGTGTGCCCTCTGGACATCATGGAAGGTACCCAGGCTTAAGCTGTGTGGTGGGAGGACTGCCAACTGGGCAATAAGAGCACTGTCATTTGATGCCTGTCTTACAGGGAACATAGCCAGCCAAGGGGGAAACACAGCACTTTTATGGAGACATTTGTCCCTCTGTCACTCTTCCTCTCAATCCCACTGGAAGAAAGAGGAGTCCCAGGAGAGAGGAGGAAAGAAGGCACAAAAAGAGAAAAGGAGCAAGCCAGCCCCCCCAACCAATCCAGTCCCCTCACCAACACAGGTCTTGTGAGTCTCAGGCCAAGCCTGGCAGAGAGGGAAAGTTCTCTACTGGATAGGAGGCTGAAATTTCAACCTGAGTACATTCAGCTGGGCTAAGATTTTATGCCCAAAAGTGTTCACAAAGCAGTGGGATTTGTCTAAGACATTGTTGACCTGGAAAGGATTTGACAGAACAAGTTTGATAGCAAAGGGGAAAAAATGGAGGTTTAAAAAAAAAAAAAGAACTCTGAACTCTCATATTTGCATCTCACCAAATCCTGGTTAATAAAGAACATTCTCAGCAGATAACTTTTCTAAATGAAATGTAGCAGTAACCCCAACATGTGACTAGAAAGATTTTTAAAGTAACTAAAAACTACTTTTAAAAAACCTTCATAATAATAGCTGCCCGTACAAGCCAGGGTCAATAACTATAAGCAACAAGTAGATTTTAGGTCTCTCAGGCAAAGAATGAATTTACGGAAGAGTATCACAGGACTACAGTGTTCATTCGATCTATTATACTTACCAAGTACTACTATACATCACGTATTGTTCTAGGCACTGGGACACAGCAGTGAACAAGAGACAAAGCCTCTTCCTTCATGAAGCTCAACTTCTAATGGAGAGTCAAACAACAAGTAAGAAAGACATGCAGCACGGCAGAGGATGCTAGAAGAAAAACGAAAGCAGCGATGGAGAGAGGGTCTTCTTCGTGGGGTGGAGGGATTACCTGTTTAAATAAGGATGATTAGGGAAGATGTCCCATGAAGTTGGCATTTGGGCAGAATCCCCCAGAAGGTGAAGGCATGAACAGTGTTGGTGATAGGTACAATACCGCCACCCCTGGATGCTGCCACCACTGCAGGTGGACACTGCCAGAACTGTGACCACTGATAAATTCTAACCATCCTTCGTTTTTGTCTCCCCCATTGATTCTCTCCCATATCCAGGCAGAACATCTCCATGACTGATGGAAACCAGAATGCCATCCAAAGTACGCCTCTTTGACATAAAAACATATTTTTAAGCTGAAGGCCATTAAGAGGCAGCAAATGCAGGAAAAGCTCCTTCTATCCTCCTCCCTTTCCGCCTAAAGGCAGGATATAAATTCTGCCTTTACTGGAGACAGGCTCTAATCAGCCTACAGGTGGGGCCAGAGGAACCTTCAAACACACCTTACTCCCTTAGCTTCCTCCCAGTTTGCAGCTCCCCTCGGAAGCCTGAAATCGCTTTCCTTTGTCCTGTGACTTTTCCACCAATCTATTGTTCTTTGTTGAAGTTCCATGCCACCATCTGAGTTACTCTTCATGAAGGATGTGCACTGCGCATTTTAATAAACTCTCTTAATGTCTTTCTTTACTAGCAGGGGTGTCCAACCTGTGGCCTGTGGGCCGCCTGTGGCCCAGGATGGCCATGAGTGAGGCCCAACACAAAATT
>PVKU01007857.1:49166-81454 GCA_004027475.1 Anoura caudifer
AGACTTTCTGCCCTGTATCAGGAATGGGCAGAGGGAGGATGGGCTAAGCTACATTCAGTGGGATTTCCTCCCAATTGGAAGGATAACTGTCTATCACACTATCGTCTCTGAGAACCCACTCTGTGGCATTAACTCGCTGAGAGGGGATTGTGGCTGTAAAGAGATTAAATGTCTTGCTCTGGCACTGTGAGCTCGGGCAGGAATTCAGACTCTTGTCTTAGCTGAGTCCAAAGCCTGTGACTCTAATCATAATGAGAATTGTTTCCTCAAGCAAACAATTACTTGCTTTCTTGCCAGCATTCCACCTCAAGTCTCAGGAGACCCACTCTCATGCTACATGTTCTTTCCAGCTTTCTTCACCTCCTATCCCCTCTGCAAGCAGCTAGTTACCAATCATCCCAGGTAGTGATTGGGCCCTCTGGGTCCTTGTTTCTTCTCAAAATGTAGTCCCCAGAAGAGCCGCATCAGCATCATCTGGGAGCTTGTGAGAAAGTCCCCACCGCAGACAGTCCACACCAAGGGTGGAGGTAGCCATCTTGGTTTTAACAAGGCCTCCAGGTGATCCTCATAGAGCCTTGAATTTGAACCACTGCTCTGGGTCTTACAGCTGTTCTGGATGCGGTTCCTTTTCAGCGTGGTTCCCACACCAGGAGCAGTCGTCTGCCTGCCTCCCATTAAACCCCACTCTTCTCTCAACAGCAGCCACTCACCTCTTTCAAGAAACTTCCCTATTCTGGGCACAGAAAATCTCTGACTTAAATGCCTTTAAGAATTTGTCCTTATGTACACATCGAGCCTACAAAATCTTTAGAGAGTAAAATGAACATCCCTTTAAAAGAAATGTACCCCTATGTACAATATTGTATTTTGACAGCAAAAGGTAACTGGGTCCATGACACCTTGAACTGTGAAGCTGTAGAGAAAAATCATGTATTACTTATATGGCACCCAAGACATTGGCAGTGCTTACAAATGTTTTTAAAATGTTTATACACTTATCAGAATAGTTGGATCCTGACTATATTTTTGGGGAACTACTTATCATAGGCTTTCTGTGGGTAGAGTCCACTCACAGTACAATGAGATCTATGGAATGGTAATATGATTCAAAACAGGGCTTTAGTGAGATTTTTATAGCTTTTATAAATGCAAATTCATACCCCTAGGTAGAATGTCACAGAATTCTTTTTTTACCAAAACACAGAATAAGACTCCTCAGTTTCCATGGATTTACAATTCTGATGGGTCTTAGAAAAATATTCTAGTACATATTTTTCCCTAGTGAAATTTTCTTTTTTTTAAGATTTTATTTTTTATTATTTTTAAATTTATTTTCATTGTTGTTCTTGTACAATTTTCTGTCTTTACTCCCATCCCAGCCCACCACCCCAGCCCTCCCCACCTCCTTCCCATTTCCATCCCCCTAGTTTTTATCCGTGTGTCCTTTATACTTATTCCTGTAAACCTTTCCCCTTTTCCCCTAATCTTCCCTCCCCTCTCCCCTCTGGTGACTGTCAGTCTGTTCTCAATTTCAGTGTCTTTGGTTATATTTTGCTTGTTTGTTTGTTTTGTTGATTAGGTCCCTATTAAAGGTGAGATCATATGGTATTTGTCTTTCACCTCCTGGCTTATTTCACTTAGCATGATGCTCTCCAGTTCCATCCATGCTGTTGCAAAGGGTAGGAACTCCTTCTTTCTTTCTGCTGCATAGAATTCCATTGTGTAAACGTACCATAGTTTTTTGATCCATTCATTTACTAATGGGCACCTGCCTTACTTCCAACACTTGACTATTGTAAATTGTGCTGCTATGAACATTGGGGTGCATAGATTCTTTTGGATTGGTGTTTCAGGGTTCTTAGGATATAATCCTAGCAGTGGGATTGCTGGCTCAAAAGGTAGATCCATTTTTAGTTTTCTTAGAAAATTCCATACTGCTTTCCATAGTGGTTGTACCAGTCTGCAATCCCACCAACAGTGCACTAGGGTCCCCTTTTCTCTACAACCTGTCCAACACTTGTTTGTTGCTTTGTTTATACTGGCCATTCTGACTGGTGTGAAGTGGTATCTCATTGTGGTTTTAATTTGCATCTCTCTGATAGCTAGTGATATTGAGCATCTTTTCATGTGTCTCTGGATCCTCTGTATGTCCTCCTTGGAGAAGAGTCTGCTGAAGTCCTTTGCCCATTTTTTAATTGGGTTGCTTGTCTCCTTAGAGTGGAGTCGTGTAAGTTCTTTATATATTTTGGAGATTAAACCCTCGTCTGAGGTATCATTAGCAAATATGTTTTCCCGTACAGTTGGTTCTCTTTTTATTTTAATATTGTTTTCTTTAGCCATGCAGAAGCTTTTTATTTTGATGAGATCTCATTTGTTTATTCTTTCCTTTATGTCCATTGCTTTAGGGGACATATCAGTAAAAATGTTGCTGTGTGAAATATCTGAGATTTTCCTGCCCATGTTCTCCTCTAGAACTTTAATGGTGTCACGGCTTATATTTAAATCTTTTATCCACCTTGAATTTATTTTTGTGTGTGGTGTACGTTGGTGCCCGTGTTTCATTTTTTTTGCACATAGCTGTCCAGTTCTCCCAACACCACTTGTTGAAGAGGGTACTTTTACTCCATTTTATGTTGCTGCCTCCTTTGTTGAATATTAACTAATCATAGAGAATTGGGTTTATTTCTGAGCTCTCTGTTCTACTCCACTGGTCCATGTTCCTGTTTTTGTGCCAGTACCAAGCTGTTTTTATTACAGTGGCCTTGTAGTACAGTTTGGTGTCAGGTATTGTGATCCCTCCTACTTTGCTCTTCTTTCTCAAAATTGCTGCAGCTATTCGAGGTCATTTATGGTTCTGTATAAATTTTTGAAGTGTTTGTTCTATGCCTGTGAAATATGCCATTGGTACTTTAATAGGTATTGCATTGAATCTGTAAATTGCTTTGGGTAGTATGGACATTTGGATGATGTTGATTATTCCAATCCATGAACACGGTGTATGTTTCCATTTGTTTGTGTCTTCTTTGATTTCTTTCTTCAGTGTTGTGTAGTTTTCTGCATATAGGTCTATTACCTCCTTGGTCTGGTTTATTCCTAGGTATTTTGTTTTTCTGTTTGCTATAACAAATAAAATTTTTTTTCTTGATTTCTGCTTCTGCTGTTTCATTGTTGGTATACAGAAATGCCTTTGATTTATGGATATTGACTTTGTATCCTGCTGTTTGGCCAAATTTATTTATTAGGTCGGGCAGCTTTTTGGCCGAGTCTATAGGATTTTCTACGTACACTATCATGTCATCTGCAAACAATGATAGTTTTGTTTCCTCCTTTCCAATTTGGATGCCTTTTATTTCCTTTTCTTGTCTAATCACTGTGGCTAAGACTTCTAATACTATATTGAATAGAAGTGGTGAAAGTGGACATCCTTGTGTTGTTCCTGATCTTAATGGAAAAGATTTTAGTTTTTGCCCATTGAGTATGATGTTGGCTGTAGGCCTCTCATATATTGCCTTTATTGTGTTGAGGAATGCTCCCTCTATTCCCACTTTGCTGAGTGTTTTTATCATGAATGGGTGTTGTACCTTATCAAATGCTTTTTCTGCATCTATTGGTATGATCATGTGATTTTTGTCTTTGCTTTTGTTTATGTGATGTATTACATTTACTGATTTGCGAATATTGAACCATCCTTGCATCCCAGGGATGAATCCCACTTGGTCATGGTGTATAATCTTTTTAATGTATTGTTGGATGCAGTTTGCCAATATTTTGTTGATGATTTTAGCATCTATGTTCATCAGCGATATTGGCCTAAAGTTTTCTTTCTTTGTTGTGTCTTTATCTGGTTTTGGGATTAGGATGATGCTGGCTTCATAAAAAGAGTTTGGGAGTCTCCCATCATTTTGGATTTTTTGGAATAGTCTGTGAAGGATAGGGGTTAGCTCTTCCTTAAATGCTTTGTAGAATTCTCCTGTGAAACCATCTGGTCCAAGGCTTTTGTGTGTCGGGAGTTTTTTGATTACAGCTTCTATTTCATCTGCTGTTATTGGTCTGTTCAGGCTTTCTGCTTCTTCTTCATTGAGTTTGGGAAGATTATATTTTTCTAGAAACTTGTCCATTTCACCTAGGTTTTCAAATTTCTTGGCATACGGTTCTTCATAGTAATTTCTTACAATCCTTTGTATTTCTGTGGTGTCCGTTGTAATCTCTCCTCTTTCATTTCTGATTGTGTTTATTTGGGTCCTCTCTCTTTTTTTCTTGGTGAGCCTGCTTAAAGGGTTGTTGATTTTGTTTATCTTTTCAAAGAACCAGCTCCTGGATTCACTGATCCTTAGAATTGTACTTTTAGTCTCTATGTCATTTAATTCTGCTCTGATGTTGGTTATTTCCTTCCTTCTACTTGCTCTGGGATGTCTTTGTTGTTGTTCCTCAAATTCTTGTAGGCGTAGGATTAAGTTGTTTGTTTGAAATGTTTCTATCTTTTTTAGGTAGGCCTGTATCACTATGAACTTCCCTCTGAGGACTGCCTTCACTGTGTCCCATAAGTTTTGGGTTGTTGTGAGTTCATTTTCACTTGTTTCCATAGACTTTTTGATTTCTTCCCTAATTCCCTTCTTGACCCATTCATTGTTTAATAGCATGCTATTCAATCTCCATGATTTTGAGTGTTTTGGGTTTTTCTCCTTGGCGTTGGTTTCTAGTTTCAGTCCCTTGTGGTCAGAGAAAATTCTTGGTATGATTTCAATTTTCTTGAATTTGTTGAGGCTTGTTTTGTGTCCTATCATGTGGTCTGTCTTTGAAAATGCTCCATGTGCATTTGAAAAGAATGTGTATTTAGTTTGGGATGAAGGGCTCTATATATATCAGTTAAGTCCATTTCATCGAGAGTGTTGTTCAATGCCACAATATCTTTGTTGATATTTTGTTTAGAAGATCTGTCCATTTTTGACAGTGGGGTGTTAAAATCCCCTACTATAATCACCCTAGTGAAATTTTCATAATGCCTCAAAAATGACCTTGTTTTCTACTCCTCTCTAAATAGCTCTCACATGTCTTTTGCTAGGTTAATTTCTATATTAATAACATTTCATTTTTCTTATTAAAGAATATATATGTGCACATATTCACTTAACAGGCTAGGTTAAGCTTCTTATGTCAGTATTTCATATTTTTCTTTTATTTCTATAATTCAATTTTATATTTAGTAAAATTTATCAGGAGAATGGAACTGTTTTGAAAAGATTACTGCAGGAAATCTATTTTGGGCTGTTTTTCTCTAATACCAAAATGTAGTCTCTATCCTTATTTTTTAAAAGATGTGAGTTGCCAATATTTAATAGTATGCACATGCTCTTTTGGTAACAGTTTATGGTCAAAGTAATTAAAATATAATTACTTTGTGTGCATTTAATATCTCCCTGCATAATAGAGTCACATTTTTGTCCAAACTTATCTTAAGTCAGTGAGTCCCACAACTTTTCCAAGGACTGAAGTCTGTTTCAGGGATGATACTCCTGAGAAAAATCCAAAAGCAGGGAAGGGGAGAGAGTGTGGAAGATTCAGTGTTTACTCCAGAGGGATCAGTTAGAGCTGCATGGCCACTCCATCTTGCTGTTTGCCGCTTCTGTTACTGCACTGTATCTTTGATGCTAAGAGAGCATCATTCCACTTCCTAAGTTAGCAATGAATAGACTAGCGATTCAAATTACATAAGAATAGGGTTAAGGCATAGAGATTCTGATAGGTAATTATTTCATGTTAGTGGTAAAAAAAATGTATGTATCATGTTAGGTCCCATAATCTAGATACATGTAAACATGCTTTGCTAGACATAACATCTTATTATTGATTCAAAGGCAATAATTCATTACATCACATATGTAACAACTAAACTGCCAAAGATAAGCTTAAAATTTCTCCAACTTGGTTCTTCTTTCTCAAGATTGCTAATGCTATTCAGGGTCTTCTGTAGTTTTATTTGTTCCAGTTCTGTGAAATTGGCCATTGGTGTTTTGTTAGGAATCGTGTTGAATCTATAGATTGCTTTGGGTGGCATGGTTCTTTCTATCCACAAACCCTGTATATGCTTTCACTTATTTGTATCTTCTTCAATTTCTTTCTTCAGTATCCTATAATTTTCTGAGTACATATCTATTATCTCAATGGTTAAATTTTTTCCTAAGTATCCTTTTTTTTAATGCAAGTCCATAGTAATCAAAACAGCATGGTACTGGCATAAAAACAGACATATAGATCAAAGAAACAGAATAGAGAGCCCAGAAATAAATCCACACCTATATGGTCATTTAATAAAATTTCTAAAATGTCTCCTTCCCAATGTCCTTTTTGAGTAACTCCAGACTGTTTTAATAAGACCTGAATATATGTGCATAACCATGCATCTCACTGAGAAATACACTCATTCAGAGGCCTCTACCCTGGGAGGGGACACACTTCCTTCATTCTCTGGGTTCTTAAAGAAGTTAACCCCTTTTGAATGTTTTAAACACCAAACAGATCATAGCTCCATTAATTAATTAAAACACAAATCTTCCCACCTATAAATACTGGGGGACTGAGGGAAATATTCTGTCCCTGAAAAGATAATTCTGTTTATATTGTAAGCTAGTGATCTCTTCTACTACAATTTGTTCTAATGCATTATATTAATAGTCTGAATCATTAAAAACTGTTTTTTAAAGGGCAAAGCAACATTTTAACCCATTACAGGAATTTCCAAGAACTATGAGAAAACCAATACTTTCATTCTAATAAAAATTAAAAAGTCATTAGCTTTCAGAGAAGGAAAGGCTAGAAAGCATGTTCTCATTGTGAGAATCAATCATGCAACCTTCTTGTCTCCAAATTTCAAGTCACCTTCCAACCGCTCTTGTGACACAGAGTTAATGGCAGGAGGGAGGCTATCATAGCCTATTACCAACAGCACACACTATGAAATGGAGCTGGCAGCAGCCTGGCATCCCCCCCCCCCACCCCATAGTAAGAATTAAATCAAATTGAACTTGCTTTATGCAGAGGTAAAATAATACAGTAGGTCCCTGTTGCCCTCCTCTAATATAAAAAAGTCATGATTTCTTATCAAGTACAGAGGAAATTACGTAAATTAAACCTCTCTTTATCTACATTCTTAGCTAATTACAAAACTATAGATTCACTCACCACCAACCACCCTGGCCACTCTTCTGTGGTGACATAGCGTCACCTAGGGCTGACATTGTCCTAGGGGCATTCAAGAGCATTCGAGTGAAGGGGTCCTAAAAAGCAAAGGTAAAATAAAATAAACACATTTATTGAGCACCTACTATGCAAATACTGTATGTCTGGCATTTTTTCACAATTCCGCAAAAGCTTTCAGGAGCTTGAGTTGTCCTGAGTTTTGTGGAAACTATTTACATTATGGTAGGAGGGGGAAAATAATGCTCGGTTGGAAGTTTTGCCAGTGATTCTATCAACATTAAATACGAGCGTGGAGGTGGCCATTGGGCTGCTCAGCTTGAGCGGAGCCCTGATTACATTTACTGCACCTCTTCCCAGAAAAAATATGTGGCTACTTAGCATTTATATTGCACTTTTCATCTCCAAAACCACTCTACAGAACCTCTCTGATTAATTCCCCCAACACTCTTGCAAAGTAGTTATTACTCTACACTATTAGCTTCTTTACGAACGCTTTTGATGGCTGTTTCCACTGCGTGTGTGTGAATTGCATTTACCAAAGAGAATTTCTCCAAGACTCATGTCCAGAGTCAAAGAACAATTACTGCTCAAAACCTTAATGTTTTCCCTTTGTTCAGAGATAAAAAAAAAAGCTTTATAATTAATTTACATAGTGAACATATTACCCCTCTCCCATCCAAAGAATTTCAGAAAAAAGGAAAGCATTGTATTATCGATAGGAGACTTCTTCCTAGTCTCTCATCACCAGCATACCAGAGGACTCCCCCGCCCCCTGAATAACAGCATCATTGTGCCCTCAAAGTGAAGAAGCCCAGGAGGCAAGTGAGATGCACAAGCTGCTGAAAGAAGAGGACCTTATAAATTAGGACTCTGGTACATTAAAGAGCTGATGTATTTTATTTAAAAGCTAAGCATCCATCACTCCTAACTTAATCACCTTTCATAAACCAGCTATTCCTTATAACATTTTGATTAGTGGTGTCATTTGGGACAAAAAAAGTGGGAGAGAAGTCGTATTTTTAATGAGTAATATTAACATTTCTTCTGTATATAATTTAAGTTTGAGCATCGTAGCCAGACTCTTCCCCTTTTTCCCCCAAAGAAATCAATAAAAAGCATTTTCTAAATTGCAGGGCATTTTTACTAAGTGACTCCCACGCAATATGTGATAAAATGTGAGTGTTTGACAAGACACTGCGTCCCAGGGAGAAGGAGAACAGGGCAAGGCAGAAAGAAGAGTGAGGAAGCTAAATCCTGAGCGAAACTGTCGTGTGAGTGGTGGGAGAGGCCAGGACCCCCACCACCTCAGAGAGAGGCCAGGCTCCCTCACGACAGTCGCTCTGTTGCTCTCCCGTTTGTTTGACTTTATCCCAGAGATCGCCAGCCGAAGAAGCACACGCGACAGGCATGGCACCATGCACATAGTGTAGAACACTTCACATTACAAATAATCATCCAATAATCTCGGCTTCAAAAAATAATTATCCCATGGTATGTGGGAAGCAGAATTAACATATCACATGCCATTTCCCAAATCCTTTCTGTAGACCTAGGAGGGTGTTCTCGGTGATGTCTCAATGCCAGTTTTTTAAAACCATCTCTACTTATAGCTGCTTTATGTAAGGGGATTCATCACCACTTTGTTACGTAATATATCTTAGCATATTTTGGGATTCAGGAAAAAAGATAAATAGTGTGTACTTGAAAAAAGCTCTAATTAGCATATTCATTAGGCCAGATTATTTCCTAACAGGAAAACTTATAATTTTCATTAAAAAGAGATTTTAATTTGGGTTGTTGGAGGGAGTGGAGATAGGGTCTTGTTCCAGGAACAGTGTGTGTTCATCTTGCAATTGGTGGGAAGTTCATAAATTGATGCTACGCGCATAAATTTTATGACAGCTTTTATGCCAAAAATGGGCACAAGTAACTCCTGATCAAGTTTTTCATAACAAGCTCTCCAAATTCTAAAGAGTTCACATTGGTGAGAAACTTTATTCTCACAAATGGGTGATAAATTTGAAACCATTTTTATCCCAAATACTTTACAACCATTCAAAATTTTGGAATTTTACAAAATCAAAAATTTACGATAGTTGAAATAACATTTAAAGAATCTACCAGCTCTTTTTTTCTTTCACAGACAAAAGTAATATCAAAATTTTTTGATGATAATGCAAAACACTTTGAATCCAATCAAACTTCTTTTCCCACATGAAGTGTTCATACTAATGGTGATATGCAGAAGCAGGTGCCTTGTTAGAGCAGCTGCTCCACTGCTAGGTTGGGCACCGCAAAAGGGCACATTGGCTGCACAAAGGCAAACATATCTGATAAATGGGAAACAGCAACCAGAGGTCCACCAGGTGCTCCCAGCAGGCTCCCCGACCCTGCACCTCGACCACAGGCCCTCAGGTTGCATCTCATGCTCCTGAGCTCATCCTGAAAGATGACACACACAGTACAATCCCCAGCAGCATCAGAGGCCACATGTCCACACTGGGCAGCAACACAATCTGTCCAGTAGCTGGCTGCCAAGCACAGGAAGGGGGCCTGATTCCATTTTACTCAAGTCCCAGACAAAATAGTTCTGGTCCAGAAGCTACCAGTCAGGAGCCACAGCTACTAGCCAACAGGTATGGCCACCTCAGCTCATGCCAGGTTTTCCTGAAAACCAGGGGTCAGAAGATGCCTCTAACCCACTGGGAACACAGACTGGGAAGCTTCATTCTGTCTTATTCATGATTCTAACTTGGCACCAAGCCTCCAGGCCTAGACAACAAAAGGGACAAGGGGATCTTTTAAATACTGTAGCAGAATCCCATGATCTGAGGCCTGTGGGCTCTATTCTCAGCCTGTCAAAGGAATTCAGAAAGTTATTCTCCTTGTAAGACAAGACTTGGCTTCCAAGCTTATTGTCTTAGTGCTAAATCCTATTTTGAATTTCATAAGCTAAATATTAACACTTACTTCTCATTTGCATTCCAACTTTAAGAATTCTAATGTCTGTGATCCCCAGGAAGTCGTATGCTTTGGCTGACTGTGGAGAAAGTCAGGTACATGGAAATACCCTTCTCCACACAGGAACGTTGCCAAACCAGACAGCGCAGCCTTCTCGAACAGATACCACGCAATCCCCTTTTCTTGTGCTATTCATTCTGCCCGAAAAGCCCTTCCCATCCTGTTTCCAGGCCAAAAAAAAATCTGTCCTTTTTCTTCAAAATCCACCTTTTCCTGCATTATTCACCATATTTGCTCCATGCTACACTTGTATCTTTTTCTCCTCAGAACTCTTACAGCATTCTGCACATCACTTCTCTACTTTTGCTTTACCTTGTGCCAGAGAGTCGTGTAGGTTTCTCACGCTGGCATGTCAACTCCTTGAGAATAGCAAAGATGACCTGTTTTCCTTGTGTCTACTCAGTACTTAGAGACTCAAGTTGGAAATGATTAGGGTAGCAGTATCAGTTAGAAACAGGTTTAGCTGCACATAAAGAAACAATAATAGTAGCTTAAACACAAAGAGTGTTTTCTCTGCATAAGAGAATCCAGACATAGGGCTTTGTCTAGGCTAAGGCAGTCCAGGGCATGGAGTTTTGCTTCATGAAGTTATCAGGGACCCAGGCTTCCTCTTAGTTTCCTGCTGCACCATCCTCAGAATCTGACTTACATCCTCAAGAACTTGCAGCTGCTCCAGGTGTCATATAGGAATTATAGTCAGCCAGAAGGAGAAACATTAATAGAAGAAAGAGCAAAAACAGTAGTATATCTTTATCTCCGGAAATAAAACCTTAAAAAAAAATAAGGAAAACAAACCACACACACACACACACACGCGTGACAGAAAGAGAAGTCAAGATTTGTGCCCGTTGTTTCAGCGGCTGAAAGGACACAAGGACAGTCACAGGCAACCTGGAAAAAAAAAAGTGTTCAGGTTATTGGCTTTGGTGTTTCTGAGTGCAGATATGAAACATATAAAAGACTACTTGCAGCAAGAATTTTCCACGGCATAAGCAGTTGGAAGGTAAGCACGAAAACCAGAGACTAGTGAGTGCCCCTAATAACTGCTTCCACCCTCTCTCTCAACGAAAAGAACCCACCATAAGTTTGGGCACAGAAGAGCAGGCAAAGTCTGAACCTTGGTTCTTAAATGAAACCCTAGAATCCACACACACTCTGCAGTGCGGGGAGCAGACATGGTGACCAGACAGAAAGAGCTTATGACAGACAGCCCTACTGAGTTCTCATGACCCAACGTGGCTTGAAAAAGCATCAAAAGTCTCCTTTGATCGACCCTATGAAGGCAGAGAAAATATAGCAGAGAAAGCCCACAAACCTAATGGTGTCTCGAAGTCAGTCAGATTGAGGAAATGGCATATATTCTAGAACTAGCACGTGAACCCCTTGGTTCATGGATGCTGGCAGAGACAGAGTCGACAACTGAGACAGGCAGAAATGAGCCATATGAGTGAGAGAGATAGATGCCAATATGCACCAATTACCCAAGAATAAAATGCCCCTTTCCTTCCCTATTAAAAAATGTGGGGGACAACTCAGAATTAACTGAGTGGGGCTCAAGTTAAATATTAAATTTAGTTTTAAAAATGAAGTTGCATTTTACATATGCAGTGTCTTTAAAAACCACACCCACACCACCGATGATGGCTGATCCATGAAAAAGCTTGATGAGGAGATGTGGCTGAGCTGAGACGCTTTCGCGATGCAGTGCATTAGATCTGAGTATGAGGACAATCCAAGTTTACTGTGCTGATGAGGTGGAGTCATGGGAGGATGATTTTGACCAAGGCCCTTGTACATTGCCCTTTTCACCTTCTCACAGGTGAAAGGAAGAGCCCTGTGAGAGAAAGGGTCTGTGCTCCTAGGTAAGTCCCACCCTTCTCCTTCCATGGCTTTTATCTCTGCTCACTGTGGATTGGTCTGTGTTGTGTTGTTGCTATTATTCTTTTAATTCAGAAATACTAAGTTCCTTAGTAGTATACTCAGTGATTCTGGAGAAGCAAAACCTGGATGAAATTAAAAATTAAAAGGAAATGCCTTAGACACTGGCTAGAACCAGTAAAATAATTCTGTTTACAGAGTCCATTTAGATGTTTATATCTTCCTAAACTGGGAAAAAGATCAAATAGGGTGCATTAGCCTTATCAGCCCAAATTACTCATCTCCTCCAGGCCCTGTTTAGAGGTACATGCACCCCTGGTGCCCTGGTATCTGTCTGTGTGTCCTTTCCTTTCAAGAACACCAATCAGATTGGATTAGGGCCCACCTTAAATGCATCATTTTAACTTAATCGTCTCCTTAAAGGCCCTGTCTCCAAAAGCACTCACATTCTGAGGTGCCAGGGTTTAGGACTTTTACATATGAATTTTGTGGGACACAATTCAATGTATAAAAAATTATTGAGTAGCTATTTCCTGTCAGAGGTTTTGAGCACTTCTGTAACTGTTTGTACCATCCTCAAGTACCAAGGATATGGGGAAACATGTTTTATACAGAGCTCCTCAGCTGTAGAGGAATCCATGGGCATGTTTAAGAATGAGCACACTGTTTTTACATACTAGTCACCCTTCTTCTAACTTTTCCTCAAAAAAGATCAAAGAAATAAATTCCATGAGTACACACACATGCCCAGTCACAGAGATACTAATTCATAGCCATCTACTCTTGAAATAAAACCATCTTGAAATGTACTTCAGTAGGATAAAAGACACTGGAAAAGTTATCCATCAAAACACTGTAAAGTGAATGTTTATTCCTCTCCACTACCTGCCAAAATCCCTATTTTAAAAAAAAAATTAAATAAATAAAGGAGTTAAACAAACAAAAAAGACAAAAAGAAAAGACAACATAAGGAAACAATGAATGAGTGATGACAATTCTAGAACATGAAGAAGAAAGGAATGAGTGGTCATTGACTGCTCTGCTGTGTAACAAATTATCCCAAAACTTAGCAACTTAAAACAACTATTTTTATGCTCATGAATTATGCAAGTCAGGAATTTGAAAAGGACTTGGCAGGGACAGCTTGTCATTTCACCATTTGCAACCTCAGCTGGGAGGACTCAGAAGTTGGGGTGATTCAACTATATGGAGGCTTTGTGACTTGTGTCTGGGAGTTAATGATGGCTGTTGGCTGAGACCTCAGTTTGAGCTTTTGGCTAAAATACCTGCATATAAAGGTCTTTCTCTTTGGTCTGGGCTTCCTTTTTTTTCTTTTTTTTTTCTTTTATTTTATTGTTGTTCAAGTACAGTTGTCTGCCTTTTCCCACCACCACTCCCCCTCATCCCAAACATCCCCACCTCCCTCCCCTGATTCTACTCCACTCTTGGTTTTGTCCATGTGTCCTTTATAGTTGTTCCTGAAAACCCCTGGTTGGTGGGAATGCAGACTGGTGCAGCCACTGTGGAAAACAATATGGAATTTCCTCAGAAAACTAAAAACAGAACTGCCTTTTGACTTGTCAGTACCACTGCTGGAATTACACCCTAAGAACAATGAAACACCAATCCAAAAGAACCTATGCACCCCAATGTTCATAGCAGCACAATTTACAATAGCCAAGTGATAGAAGCAATCTAAGTGCCCATCAGTAAATGAGTAGATCACAAAACTGTGGTACATTTACATGATGGAATACTACGCAGCAGAAAGAAAGGAGGAACTTGTACCCTTTGCTACAGCATGGATGGAACTGGAGAGCATCATGCTAAGTGAAATAAGCCAGGTGATAAAAGACAAATACCATATGATCTCACCTTTAAGTGGAACCTAATCAACAAAACAAAAAAGCAAGCAAAATATAACCAGAGGCATTGAAATAAAGAACAAACAGATAGTGACCAGAGGGTGGTCTGGATTTCTTCAGAGCATGGCAGCTCTGGGACTTCTTACGTGACCACTCAGAGATCCAAAAACAAGTCTCTAAGAGAACCAAGCGGAAAGCGTATCATCTTTTCTGATCTAGGCTTAGAAGCCACTTAGCACTGTTTCACCACACAACATTGAGTCGAGCAGTCCCTGAGGTCAGTCCATATTTAAGAAAAGATAGGACTCCATCAACACAACCACCACCTTTCAATCAGAGAATGTCAAATATTTCTAGACATGTTTTTAAACCACTACATTGACTTAGCAGGGTGTAAAAAGCTGACCCGAGAATTTATAAAGGAGGGAACAGACGGAAACAAGGCAAACAATGTTGTAGAGCCCCGGTAAGTCTCAGGTATTTAATACACCAGATACCAAGGAGAAGGGATGGAGGGCAGAGATGAGGTAACAGCATGAACCTCTGTGTAACGAGCACGCAGACCACCAGGTCTTCTCCCCAACTTGCACAGATAGACCACCAGCCCGTTCTCATGCCAGCAGGAGGAGGATGTTTGTTTTCTATAGCAGCAATTCTCAAAGCGTGGAGTCCCCAAGACACTTTCAGGGGGTCTACCAGGTAAAACTATCTTACAATAATACCAGAATATTATTTGCCTTTCTTATTCTCATTAGTGTATAGTGCAGTTTCCTAGAGACTATATACAGAGCCGGTATGAGAATCCAACTATCCCTATTAAGCTAGACATTTAAACAATTTGCAAAAATATAAAACATAGCTATCTTCTTCACTCAATTATTTGTCGGTTTTCAAAACTTTAGCTATTTTTCATAAATGTGCTGTTTATATTAAAAAGCAATGGTTTTTGTTATTTTAAATAAATTAATATACTTTTTAAATTTCCACTTTAATTTCTAACATGATAAATGTCAATCAATATAACCAACATAAACAAACGCTCTTTGGCAATCTCAATAATGTTTAAGATTATGTAGGCGGATTTTTATACCAAAGAGTTTGAGTACCTGCTCTGAAGAATCAAACCTGAAAGACCCTGGATTTGGGGACATTCTGAAGAGCAGAAGGTAAAGATAATGAAACAAGAAAAGGATTACAAGCCTAGTTCTGATCTACAGAACTTCTCTATCCTTTATCACAATTCAGCACCCAGGAATCTAAGAGGTAGCATTATACCATCCTACCCAGGCAGGTAATATGAGAACTCTTTTCTAGAAAAATTAACCAACTAAGGGGAAAATTCTGATATTTGAGAGTGCCCTAATAAATGACTCCATGCTGCCAGGATCACCCTACAGTGAAACCCCCACTAGACTGAGCCTGCCCAAGCACACAGCCTACACCGGTTTGTTCATGCTTCACTCAAAGATGAATGGGCAGCCTGGTTCAAATGGAAAAGCTTTTGGGGCAAGTGTCTAATGTGCAAATAAGACCAAAACAAGCAAACAAGACAAAAGAAAGGCCATGGAGCAAAAATAAAATAAAAAGCATGGGAAAAAGTTCCTAACAATATCATTGAGACCCTAAGAGATTACTTCAAGGAACAAGGAAGAAATGCTTAAAGCAACAGAGAGCTTGGAAATTAAAAACAAGAGAGCCAAAATTAAAAAGATCACCAGAGGGTTGGAAAATAGTAAAATTGAGAAAATGTCCTAGAAAATAGAGCAAAAACATAAAAAGATAGAAACCAGGACAGAAAAGGCACTTAGAGGACTTATTTAGAAGGTACAGTCTCTACCTTAGTTTCATTTAAAAAACAGAAAACATAAGAAAGGAAATTATTACAGAAATAATTCAACAAAATTTCCCAGAGCTAAATGACATGAATTTTCATATAGAATAGGCTTGCACAAGTAGAAGCCTCCAGAGAGGAAAAATGTCATATACAAAGGATGAGGAATCAAAATGTCATCATAACTTCACAGAAACACTGCCAGCTTGATGACAATTGGATAATGCCTTCAAAATATTAAGAGAATACGTTTCAGCCACAAAAAAGAAGGAAATCCTGTCATTTTTTATAACATGGAAGGATCTTGAGGGCATTATGCTAAGTGAATTGAGTCAGACAAAGACAAATACCGGATGAGCTCACTTATATGTGAAATCTTAAAAAATAAAAAAGCTGAATCCATGTCCAAAAAATAGTTTCTGAATACTAATTGGTGAAGACCAGAGAGACTAAAATACCAGAAATAGGAAGTCTATCCATAAAAATAAATTACAATGAATCAGGGCCCCAATCATTAAAATTTAGCTTTGAGATAGAATTAAACATTAAGAAACAGCAGCCCATGTGTAGATACATGTGTTCTCTACACCAGCCTAAGCCAGTGAATGAATACATATTCTGCTGACCACAGCCATGGGTTCAGTGATTAGCATCTGAGTCTATAGCCATGATGAAGCACCAAGACAGGGGCCACTGCAGTTGTGAGGACATAAGATCTTCAGCTGCTGCTATTTTGCCCCCAAAAGACACAGCTTGTATGTGAATGGAGCCCAGAGCTAACAGATGGTAAGAAACTCTCCCATTTCCACTGTTTGATCCCCTAATTAGGCTATTGAGCATTCCACTAGGATCTTCCAGTCAGTCATGTCATCACCAGTTTAGGGAAGTCTGTTGGACTTTTTTTTTTTTTTGTCCCAACTGAAAAAGTCCTAAGTGATACAAAGATGAAGAATCTTTGAGGCAGAGGAGGTTTCCCTTTAGCAAACAGTGACCTGACAAGCTGTTACAGCCCAACTCTCCACAGTGAGAACCTGAATTTCAAAGCTGCCCTCTGGCTATGATGTATTTGGGTCAAGAAGCTAGAATTTATCAAGCTCACCCCTGGTTTTAGCCTCTACTCTGCTGCTACAGCAGCATTAGGTAATGTATTAGTTTCCTGGACCTATCATAACAAATCACCAAAAACAGGGTGACTTAAAGTGACAGGAATTCATTCTCTCACAGTTTTGGAGGCCATGAGTTTGAAATCAGGCTGTTGGCAGGGCCACGCTCCCCCCAGAGGCTCAAGGGGAGATTCCATTCCTTGCCTCTTCCAACTTACGGTGACTATCTGTGTTCCTGCACTTGTAGGGCATCATTTTGTCAAGGCCCAGGGCAGTCCACCCCCCAAACATCCCACAACAGTACCTTGATTATTTCGTATTAAAGTTACTTGAAAAAGTAGCCAAAACAAGAAGCATGTGTTGACTGTCCTTTGTCTACTTGAATGCAGGAAATAAATCTCCCCCTGAAAGACACCATCCTTGTTTTAAGAGGGTTGAGAGAGATGCCCTTCTTTCTAGAGTTAAGGTATCCAGAGCCAAGAAACGTGTATAAACAAACCTTGTTATATTTTACTAATTTACTACCCAAGTCCTCTTTCTGTTTAGATTCCTTACTGATGACCACCCAAACCTTTTTTTGTTGTTGTTCTGTTAAATCTTCACCCATTTGTCATTTCTTTTATCTAAGAAAAATATAAAAAGCTGGCTGGTTCTATCCTTTCTTTGAGCACCATGTGTGATCTCCCATGTGCACATATTAAATGGGTTCTCTCCTTTTAATCTGTGCTCATTCAATTTTAACTAGTTCAGCCATAAGAACTCAAAAGGGGTAAAGGCAGGGGGCGGGGGGTGGTCTCTGCCTCCATGGTCACACGGCCTTCTCCTCTTTTCTGTCTGATCTCCCTCTACTTCCCTCTTATAAAGATTCTTGTCATTGAATTCAGGGGCCACTTGGATAATCAAAGATGATCTCCTCACTCAAAATCCTTAACTAAATTACATCTGCAAAGATCCTCTTTTTTCCAAATACAGTAACATAGGACATGGACATATCTTTTGGGAGGCCACCATTGAGCCCACTATGAGTAATTAATGTCTTTCAAAACCTGTCACAGGTCATGAGGCATCTTCTTGAAGAAACACTCTCACACACGGTGGTCCCCTGGTGTCGCCCCAGGCCGGCTAAACTGCCCATGTAAGCGTGAGGAGCAGTCACCCACCAGCAGTGTGTGAGCGCCCCCCAAGTCATTCTGATGTGATGTGCAGCCACATTCGGGAGCCACCGCTTTCATAGCAGGTCTTTGTTTCTGTGTATTTTCACTAGTCTTTAAGTTCAAAACTCTCCAGTTTACTTTTCATGTTTGTTTATTAAAACTCAAATTTTTTCTTGTGGCTTCTCTTATTAAAATAAAGTCATTTTTTAAAGTAAAACAAAAGGATGCCCTACTGAATATTTGGTTAAATTTTCCCTTTGATCGTTCTAGGAACTCAGGCACCATCTCACCCTGGAGATCTACAGCTTCGCCAGCCCTTGCCTCAGGACACGCATCTCTGCCAAAGGCAAAGGCAAATCGCTTTGGAGTTAATTCCTTTGAGTAAAGCTTTGTACGCATTGAAATTATATATCATTTTCAAAGTATTTCTCAAAAAGAAATGATTAAATATTTAAACCTTTAAGGTCTATAAAATATTAATTGCACAGAAGAGAAAGAAGAGAGAACATTCTGAAGGAATCTTGATATGAATATGGAAAAGATATATACACATTTTTCATACTTTAAGAGAATTCATTTGAAATGTTTTCAAACAAGGACCATGATCTTAGAGAGAATCTTAGTGCGTAGCATCGGCTCTGAGGCTTAGCGCTAGCATTCAGGAAGATGCCAGGTTTCTCTTTGTGCAAATAGAAGTTCACCTTGAGCCACGCACATAGTTGAACTAGCTCTTACATATTAAAACCCTCACATATCTTTCCATTCTCCTTATTAATTTTTTATCAAATTTGCCAGCATTCTAGTCAAATATTTTAGGTAAAAATATTTCCCAGTATGCATCTCTCCTTACACTAAATCTTAATGTTCTCAACAAGGATACAGCCAAAAGTAATTGCATGAGCTGCAAGCCCAAATATGTTCATATTACCAAAAGACAGATTTTGTAGTTTTACGTGAATTTTATGTTACTGAGTGATTTTTTCCCACAATATAAGCTATTTATTAACATAGCAAATTTTCATGTGTATTTACTGGATTAATAAGAATTTTTACATTATACTTTAATATTTACTACAGATATTAATAAATCTCAGATGCCATGGCCTCCAAGATCTTGTAGGCAGAGGACACAAGAGAACACAGATCAAATTGATCAACAATACTTAATCCAATGTGTTTTTCCAGAAATGAGATACCAAGAGGTTCATTGTCATTCCTGAGCTGGAGAGAGACTTGCTTAGTCTTGAGTAAAGCTGAGGACGTGGACAAGGAGAGCCACTAAAAAAGAAAACAGTAGCGGTGAAGGACCACAGCTATAAAAGTATATGAAAGATGGTAGCAGATACCTGGTCATTGTATGCCCAGCATCCATTCCTTCCTTTTCAGGTAATTTCACCCCAACTCTCCTTTCAAATCCCACTCCTCTTTTACTCTCAGACTGCCACAGTTTATGGATCCTGACAGAAGACATAAATTCCTGGTTCAGAGTCAAGAGCAGTTGCCAGAGCATTGGCGTTTTCTTGGGTCATTTCCCTGAGCCCTTTTCTGAAAGGCAATGCAGAGAGCCAAGGGGCCCCTGTGCCCCCAGTGGAATGTTGCAGACACCCAGCCTTTTACAAGGACCGTAGCATGTCCACCCTGTGTTCCAAAAGGCGACAGTCTCTCTTCCCCAAGGCTGTTTGCTATACAAACATCATTGAAAAGATAGCCCCACACAAAGTCACTCAGGGCCTATGCTCACAAGATATGCAGAAACACAAGACACATGGGGAGAATGATCTGCCAACACATACAGCTTATATTTCAGTTCAGTCTTCCCATGAAGTATACTTAGTATGTAAATTAAAAACTCCTAGTCATCTAGAGTCTGTTTCCTTAATTCTCCAGTGAAGGAGGACCACAATATCCACATTAGGTTCAGTACTTCACCATGCTTCAGAAAAGCAGAGAAGACTTGCTGAGAACATGCGTCCAAGACAACGATCCCCAAACTTTAACTCTTGAGAGAGGGCTTTGGATTTCACAGGGTGGGACAGTATGCAGCCATTGCAAGAAATCACCTGTTTTTACTGGAGTAGAAAGAACAGTTGTTCCTGTGGTTTTGTAAGTAATCTATTTCATTTGTCAGGTCACTTTCAAACTATGTCATTTTAAAAATGAATATGCATTGTGAAAGTTGAAACACCATTTTTCTCATTTCTTTTGTCTGAGAAAATAACCAAAAGAAAAAAACAAAACCAAAACTTGTGTTTGAGAGATGTGGTTTTATTACAAATAAGAAATTTCTGCTTAACAACGTGGGCAAAGACTGAGGGAACCCACTACCTTTAAGATATCATGACAATGGATTTTTTTTAAAGATTTAGACAAATTCATGAGTAAAGTATGCAAAGTAAATTACAGAGAACACTTAAATATTGGAAACAATTTTACCTAGACATCAGATGAGCTTTACTGTAACATTTAAAAATATATATACTGAGCTCATTTGTAACTGGTTTTTATGGCTTATGATCTTATTCTGATCTCTGAAAGTGGCATTTAATATGATAAAATACAATGGGATTCTTGTTAATGACCCATTCATATCATAGTCTTTTTCTGCTCTTTTCTAACGAGGTGAAATAATGATTCATCATCAACTGAAGAACTGCCAGTTTAGAATAAAGCTGCTGCCAAGTGCACAGACCAAAGACACTGAAAATGCAGCCCCAGTGGAGAAGCCCCTCGAACCGGCCCCCTGGGATTCATCTACTCCTAGGCAGTTTCCTCAAGTTTATGATTTCATACAAGGCAACAGATAGTGCCCATTTTTTCAATGAGAGTGAGATTTATGAACACTTACTAAGCAGTTTACACATATTAATTCATGTGCATGAAAAACACCCTGTGAGGCTGTTCGATCCTTCCTTTCAGGATGAGGACACTGAGGAGCCCAGCAGCTGGCCCCAGTTCCAGGGCAGGAAATGGAGGAGCAGGGATTTGAGCCCTGAGCCTCTGCTCTCACCTCTATACCCACAGGCCTTAGAAACAGTAGTTTTTATTCCCTGCCTACTGCATACCAGTCAGAAACAACCCCCAGGGTTTATAGCATTTCCTCAACGCATTCCTAAATTTTAAAATATCAAAAATTGGCACAAGGGTTTTCTGACCTTAATTTGTTGTGACTATCATTTGGCATACTATATAGTTTTTTTAAGTGTTTTATTGATTTATTGGAACTGTAGATTTCTCACCCTTCACTCAGATATGCAGAGAAAATGTGCATTTTTTTTATCTGGCCTCTGGTTCCTCTGGGTCTCTGGTTCCTCTGATGGTGCTCACAAATACTCACTAGCTAGTATCAGAGAGAAAATATTTACATTTTAGTTCAATGTAGTACTCTGCCTGAGAGCATACTTTGAGGAAGCATCTCTTTTGAAGATGGAGAGGCAGAGCCCCTGGCCTGGATCATACAGGGATATAACCAGAATTTTACTGGGGGCTGCCAAGTGGGGACCAAGGCCAGGCTTTAAGAAACTCTCCCATCTACCACTCAAACCCTCAAATAGGGCACATGGCAGAGGAGAAAGAGATCTATGATCTGGGTAGTATTCTCTTGTTCCTCTGACCTCTATCTACATCAACCACCCTTGTGGGCCTGGTCATTCCTCCCTCTGCAGGCACTTACATCACAAGTCAGTACCTCGGATAATTTGTGCTTGGTGTCTTTGGCTTGTTTTAGGCCTAGCAGCCCTCACTGACTTACTTGGCCCCTGGAAGTCCTGTGTGTCTCCTGGCCCAGGGGCTCTGCCTTGTAGCCTTCAGCTATACCACCATGCACCCTGACCTGCCACCCCAACCTAGACAAATTCCTCAGCAAGACTCTTAGCAAACTGTTGTGTCTCTCCTACAGAATATTGGAAGCTTCCTAGAGAATACTGTCTAGGCCACCCATTAAGCAAAGTTTGAGTAGGAAAGCTAAGCTTAGTGCCCTTTACCTCCACTTTACACTTAAATCTACTGAGTCAAGTTTAATTTGATATGGCCTCTGCCACTAATTAGGGGCTAACTTACAAATAATCCCCTACCCTCAACACCAAAGTAATAATCAAGAATTCAGCTCCATGATTTTTTCTTCCCTTCTGATTATTTAATATATTTCAGCCCTGAGAGGAGAGGTTGAGATGTCCCTCCCTCTCTCCCTCCTCTGCTTCTCTCCATCCCCCTTTTATCCCGCAGTCCCTTGGGAAAGAGGATTTCATTCCATCCTTATAGGGCAACAAGGCTTATGGAACAGCGATCACAGACAATGAAGATTCTCATCTACCTTTATGGGGGAAACACTGATACTCAGATCCAAATCCTCCTTGTTTGGTTTTGATATACTTAAAATTTGAGAAAATTGTCTCTTCCTCAAGTCTGTCTTACAAGTTTATTGCTTTAGTGTAAAATCCTATTTGAAACGGCAGAAATGAATTATGTTTTTCTCTTTTTTCTTGAGTATATTTTGATTATGCTATTACAGTTTTCCCACTTTTTCCTTTTTATCCCCCTACCACCCTGCACCCCCAAACCCCCAGCATTCCTTCACCCTTAGTTCATGCCCATGGGTTGTACATATAAGTTCTTTGAGTTCTCTGTTTCCTATACCATTTTTGACCTCTCTCCATCTATTTTATGCCCACCAATTATGCTTCTTCCCTGTACCTTCCCCCCTATTCCTCCCTTCCCCATCTCCACTGAAAACCCTCCATTTCTCTGATTCTGTTCTTGTTCCAGTTGTTTGCTTAGCTTTTGTTTTCATTGTTTTTCTTTCTTTTATTTTTTTAGGCTCATTTGTTGATAGTTGTGAGTTTGTTGTCATTTTAATGTTCCTATTTTTAATCTTCCTTTTCTTAGATAAGTCCCTTTAACATTTCATATAATAAGGGCTTGGTGATGATGAACTCCTTTAACTTGACCTTATCTGGGAAGCACTTTATCTGCCCTTTCATTTTAGATGAAAGCTTTGCTGGATAGAACAATCTTGGATGTAGGTCCCTGCCTTCATGACTTCAAATACTTCTTTCTAGCCCCTTCTTGCCCACAAGTTTTCCTTTGAGAAATCAGCTGATATCCTTATGGGAACCCTTTTGTAGGTAACTCTTTCCTTTCCTCTTGCAGCTTTTAAGATTCTCTCTTTGTCTTTAATCTTGGGTAACTTAATGATGATGTGCCTTGGTGTGTTCCTCTTTGGGTCCAACTTATTTGGAACTCCCTGGGCTTCCTGGACTTGCTGGAAGTCTATTTTCTTTGCCAGATTGGGGAAATTTTCCTTCATTATTTGTTCAAATAAGTTTTCAATGTCTTGCTGTTGTTCTTCTCCTTCTGGCACCCCTATAATTCAGATATTGGAATTCAAGTTGTCAGATATTGGAATTCAATTGGTTTCAAGTTGTCAAAGAGTTTCAAAATTCTTTCTTCATTTTTTTGAATTCTTATTTCTTCATTCTATTCTGGTTGGATGTTTATTTCTTCCTTTTGTTCCAAACCATTGACTTGAGTCCTGGTTTCCTTCCTGTCACTGTTGGTTCCCTGAATATTTTGCTTTCTTTCATTTTGGGTAGTCTTCATTTGTTCTTTCATTTTTCAGCCAAGCTCAATCAGTTCTGTGAGCATTTTGATTACCAGGGCTTTAAATTCTCCATCAGATACGTTGGCTATCTCCTCATCATTTGGCTCTCTTTCTGAGGTTCTACTCTGTTCTTTTATTTGGGGCATATTTGTCTTGGCACAGTTGATAGGTTGTAAGGGGTCAGGGCCTTAGGTATTCACCTGGGCAGGGCAACCTCCTTGCTGGGCTGTTGCACTGCCTGTGGGGGAGGGGCCAGAGAGGGAACAGTGCAGTTCACCTGCTTGTCACTAGTGCAGTTTCCAAAGGGCCCTCATGTGAGACTAGTAGTTTCTCCCACCAAGGCAACCGTCATAGTCCACAGCCAGCTCTTAGTCTCAGTTTCTCCTTAAATCAGCCCCTCCTCTGCAGTCCGCCCCCTTGCCACAGCCCGCCCTGCCTGCACGTCTACCGCCTCCCCAGGTTTCTCTCCGTCTGCTGCCTTACCAGTCTGTTTGTTATGTTTGACTGTTTGTTCAATTCCATGGTTGTCAGAGTTCCATGCTGTTTGATTTTCTGGCACTTCTGGTTGTTTGTTGATTTTAGATTGGTTGTTATCCTCCTTTTGGTTGTGTGAGGAAGTGAAGGGTTTCTACCTACACCTCCATCTTGGCCAGAACTTTTTCTTTCTCTTTATATTCCTACGGTAACAATTCTATAGCTTCAGCCTTACCCTCAGCCATATGAGTCCCTCAGGCTGCATGAAAAAAAAGAAAAAAGCAAAACAGAGATATTCTTAAGAATACTACTCCAGTTACACTCACATTTAACAACCATAATTGTGTGCATATTTTCTATGGCTCTTATATGTAAATATTGCTTCTACTCTTTTCTTTGAAATGTTCTCCTATTCAATATTGGAGATGTTCTTTTATCACTTATGCCACTTATGAGCTTTTAAATTGACCTTTCTCTTGATTAATAACAGGTACATGTAACTCTTTACTATTAAAATAAAACTACAAGGAATAATTAGATTGATTCCAGAAAGCACTCTTCATCTTTTCATCATTTAGCATTGTTTTTGCTTTAGGTATCCTTTCATTTCTGAGGCATTTCGACTATGGCTACCATGATTCTGATGGTCTAGTTTACAGTGTAGTCCATTGGTGCAGATTGTCATGAATAAGAAACCATCAGCACAGTCTCTCGAAGTACCAACAACAGTCACTGTAAGCCAGAAGCAAATGCCTAGGATCTTAATTCTTGTGAAGATAGCAAAATGAATACAGTGCACCAAAGAAAAGCAGTGTTACTCTGACTAGAAATGTATAGAAATCCTTAAGTTCACAGGAGGTCTCTATCACATTATCAGCCTTGTGGAGCCCTCCAACCCTGCCCCCCACCAACCTTCCACAAAAAATATACTCTGCAAGGAGGTAGATTGATAAGTATGGCCTCCTACTTTCACTTTCCTGCTGGGCTTTCACTCAGAATTAGCCCTTTTCCTGGTCTTCCAACCAGTCCCTAGTATTGTTTTCCATCACTGCCAACTCATCCTCTTGGCAAAGTGTGGGGAGTACAGGAACCAAAGTCCTCACTTCCTGACAAAGGCTGGAGGCAGGCCCAACTCAGAAGCTGCCGGGCACTTAAATCTGAGCTGCCACCCAAAACACTGCAAGTTCAAGTTGAGAAGATAAGTTACAATTTGGAAAATCAAAGCAACCACCATTTACTGAAGTTGCCAGTTAGCATACTAATCCTAGAAAGATTTGGTCATATCAGAAAGAAAATAAAATTTAAGTAGCGTTAATTCACCAGTGCTCTGCTTCAGACTACCTCTTTCCTCTCTTGCCAGGACACTCATCAAAGATGAAAACCTTAACCCAAGTAAGATACATAATACTCCAAACCTAACTATAGGTATCTATTATGCAATTTTTCAAATTAAAAACACTAAGCTCCCAGATAGTTGAAGGCCCACATTTGGAGCAGCATTATTCACAATAGCCAAAAGGTGGGAAAACCCCACAGTGTAGACAGAAGAATGGACTCACACACAGTGGTGTACACATACAATGGAGTATTATTCAGCCTTAAAAAGAGAAGGAAATTGTGACACATGCTACAACATGGGTGGACCTTGAAAACATGTTAAGTGAAATACACCAGTCACAAAAAAACAAATACTGTATGATTCCACTTATATGAGATGACTAGAATAGTCAAATTTGTGAAGATAAAAAATAGAATGGCAGGCACCAGGGACTGGGGGAAGGGGGAAAGAGGGCGTTAGCGTTCAATGCACACAGAGATTCATTTGGATGATGAAAAAGTCTTGAGAGAGACAGTGACGACAGTTGCACAGCACTGTGAATGTACTTAGTGTCACCAAACTGTGCACTGAAAAGTTGTTAAAATGAAAAATTTTATGTTATACAGATTTTGCCACAACATAAAACACACACATAAAACACACAGCTGTGTCCTAGCTCTCTCTATGATATAAAAGTTCCTCAGCCATGCTCCTGTATTTGCTTATGCACTACTGAGAATTTGAGTTTCTATTTAAAGGACCAGTCCTAGGAGGCGCTCTTTCACCAGTTATAAATCCCCTTTCTCTCCCTGGGGGGGGGGGGTCATGTTTCGCAGCCATGCACACTGGGCAGCAGCATCCTCACCCCCAATAGGAGGAGGAGACCCCAGGACCTCAGCCTACGTGGTGAAGGCATCGTGCTCCACCTGTGCACTCCCATTTCCCCCAGATGAGGGCGGCTTCCACTCTTGGTGTCAGCTGAACTCCACTCAGCTTGTGCTCTTCAGAAAATATCCTGACAGTGAAATGGTATTACTCTGAAAATGCATTAAAGATTCAGAAGAAGTTGAAACTATACAGTGTGAAGTGGGGAGGGAGGAGAGCCAGGACCCCCAAACCTTCTTCCTAGCTCTGAGGGAGGGAGGTGAAAGGCGTCAACAGTAAAGTTACAGAATCCCCTAGTTCTCCCTTGAATGCCTGTCTTTGTACTAGACCACGAGTGCCTCAGGCTTGGATCCTGGCTCTGTCTTGGAAGCATCATAACCTCTGGGCTTAAATGCCTTTCCATTTGAGTTGGAGTAAAGGTTAAAAACTGAAGCAGTAAGTACTCTCCCTTGCAGCCTTTTGAAAGCACTTTCTATCTAGAATTGGGATATGACTGGAAACATATGCTGAGTTCCAGTCATCCAGACATCCCCGTATGCCTGATTTTCACCCTGGCCCCTCTGTCAGAGGTAGGGTATGTGGCAGAGCAGCTGCAATCAGTAAAAGCCACGCCCCACTAGATTTATGGCTTAAAACTGGCTGAAACCAGCTCAAGCCAATATGGGGACTAGTTTCACCTTGCAGTAACTCCCACTGGAATACATTTGCACGCTACACAACGCACTCTGCGCTTCCGTGACTGGAAACAGAAAAGCCCATGTAAGGACACAACATGGCCGACAGGGCTCCTCTGGGAAATCTCCACCCCTTTCCCAGGAAGATCCTGAATATTCCTCCCCCCTCATTTAATGCCCTACCATCCAATTAAATGGACCACAGTAAAGGAAGCAAATTCTGCCAAAGGGAGGCTGCCCTGCTGTCTGTGGAGTAACCCATTCTGTTTCACTACTTCACTAATTCTTTCCTTTGAGAAACCTAGAAGCAACAGTGGGGCATGGACCTCCTGGTCTTGGGAACCCCAGAATCCTGTCAACATTTCATCTGAATGGAGGACTCAGAATTAAGCTTCACGGATTCGCTTCTCCACCTGTCATAAAATCTCATTACATGCATCCACATGTCTGGCATGGGTTTTTTAATCAGCTTGTAAATTTCAAAAGAAATTATGGGATGCAAACTTCTTAGCGGAACCAAAGTAATAAATGAACTTTCAACAAGGGTAGGTCAGTTGTGGTGTCCTTACAAAATTTGTACATTTCAAGTACGTCTGCATTCTTCTAGTGCTCACAGTGACAAGGTTCCAGACCTCAGACCTTCTGTGGAAGATTCAAGGAGAGGCAAACTTAGAGGCAACGTGAACTGGAATAGAAAAGCATTTGGGATTAAATTAAACCATTCGTGAATTCTCTAAATTTCCTCTAAGTATTTGGCAGCAATTTCATTCACAAATGAAATTGCTTACAGTGTCACTTTATTTCCCATTGGAACTTTGGGGGAAATAATGTTAAGAATAAAATGACATAATGGATGTGCAAGCACCTAGCTCAGTGCCTAGTACAATATCTGTGCTTGGCTGAATTTGAAAACCAGCAATAACTTCCTTTATTAAACTGGTTGTAAAGCATTTTCTTGTACTTTATGGCAATGTTGAATAAGGATGTGAATTTCTCTGTTGGTTGCTTCATCTGCTTTGAAGTGCCAGGCCTGTAAAAGTGCATCAGTCTCAAATAGATGTAATTCCTTGGGGGGACAGCATGCCCAGGGCTCCTTCACCCAACCAGCCGAAGTGAACAGAGAGGATCCATCTCAACTCTCTCTCCTCAACTCCAAAAATGGTCATGCTTCAGCAATAGGGCAAGTCTAAGACTGGGCAACAATATAAAAAAAAATATGAATCCACTTTCCCCCCTCCACAACCTTATCCATAATGGGTTTAAAAAAAAAAAAAACACACACACAAAGAGTACAATAGACCCTGTGGAAACATGACCAACTTAGATTTGTGATTTCGGAGAGCACCGTGGGCTCCACTCACATCACATGCACCCTCAGCGCCACCCCAAATGAAAGGGAAATAATGGATCAAAACACGTTTATAGATAAAGCCTGTTTTTTTCCAAAGGATTTTAACCCTTAAAATGGCAGGGCTTAGTTTTATGAGTCCTAAATGGAAAAGCTTCCCCAAGCAGATGTTGGAGTCCTACTTATTCAAAACTTGCTCAGCTTAATGACATACTTCCTTTGCTCCCTGAATTGCCTGAGGTTTTGTTTGTTTGTTTGTTTTTGATGTAGCCCTTTTGCTTCAAAACAGACTTCATTTACTGTGTGCTTTCAGTGCTCTTTATTTTTCTTGATCTTATTTTTAAAACAGTATTGTCTGCTCCCCCCGGAGCACATTTTGACGCTTTAAAACAGATTAGGTGCTTTATTTCATTTGTTTGCTTTTGTTTCCTGATGTTCCATTTAGTGGAAATAAAGCTTCGTGCTGGGGTGTGCTTCATTAGGCAACCTGGTGCGCTCAGCCACATCTGTACTTCACAAGCCTCTAGAACCGCCTTAGAAAACGTGCGGGTCAAGAGAGAGCAACAAATGAAGTCATCACTCATGTGGGATCTGGAGAAAGGGCAGAGATAGCTGGGCATGTTCAGACCTCTCTTGAGCACCAAAAGAACACTCATTTTCTACACGTAGGGCATCTTCCTTTATTCCACAGAATTGTTTTAAGGAGAGATTGGCAACTTCGACGAAGGGCTCTGGGTTGGTTTTGGAGCCCATATTCAACATTCGAGAAGTTACAATTCACTCCCTGCTTGCCCAGAGCCTCAGGTCAGCAGGAGGTGAGAGATGGAAGCCCTGTCTGGGTGTGCTCCCAGCTCTGCACATGCACATACATGGCCTCCCACATTTCTAAGACTAAGTCAGAGCTCTTCAAAGCCCCCAAGGCATGTCTTGTTTCCCACATTTTCCTCTTAAATTTCTGGCCAGGCTTATTTGCTTCAACTGGTATTGCAGTGTCAGGTGGCTGAGTCCTTAAACAATTATGCTTGTTATTCTTGACAAATGCCTTGGGGATACAGCATTTCCCACAGATCAAGTCTCAAATAGGGTCAAGTAATTACAATGTCATCCCTCTCACTACAGTTATTTTGTTTTGAAATATATAATGATTTTTCATAAAAAGTATGCTATTTATGTTAAAATAGAATTACTAATTTTTAAATAAAGTAATAAAATTATTTTTCTCAGTTTTCACATCAAATACATTATTGATAGACACAATCCACATAGACAATATCTTTTTTGAGTCCTCAATTATTTTAAAACATGTAAAGAAGTTCTGAGATCAAAAAGTTTTAGAACTAGTATAGATAAAAATAAAATTCTAAGTTTAAAGAATTTTTCCTTTAACACTTGAAGACGGTACTTCATCATGTTCTTGCATTCCAAGTAATTGAAGAGAAATTTAGCATTAATTTTATTCTTGCTCCTTTGTGAGTTATCTGTTTGTCCTTTCTATAGGCTTTAAGAATTTCCTCTGGTCCCTAGTTGTTCTTAAATTTTACAATAGTATATTTAGGTATAGGTTTCTTCTTATCTATCCTAGGTTGTTCTCTATGAATTCCTTCTACTTTTCTCTCATTCTGGAACAATCTCAGTTATTGTTTCTTTTTTAACTTTTATTAAACTTATTGTGGTTACATTGGTTAATAAAATTATATAGGTTTGAGGCGTACAATTCTGTAACACATCATTTGTGTATTGTATTGCCTGTTCACCACCACAAGTCAGGTTTCTTTCCATCACCATTTATCCCTCTCCTACTTTCCCCCCGCACCCCTTTTCCCCCTGATAATCACCATACTGTCTGTGTCTATGAGGTGGGTTTTTTTATTGATTGTTTTGCTTAATCTCTTCATCTTTTTTATTCAGTCCCCAACCCCCTCCTCTCTGACAGCTGTAAGTATGTTCTCTGTATCTATGTCTGTTTTTATTTTGTTCGTTAGTGTATTTTGTTCATCAGATTCCACATATAAGTGAAATCATACAGTATTTTTCTCTCTCTGACTGGGTTATTTCACTTAACATGATCTCCAGGTTCTGAAGAAACTCAAAACACTAATTTGAAAGATTACATGCACTCTTATGTTCAGTTATTATTTTTTAAAATATAATTTACTTTGCTTAATTTTCCTCTCCTATGGAGTCTCCTATTTATTATACAGGCATTACCACAGTTCCTTCTACTATTCATATGTTTTGACTTTTTGTTTATATTTTCTGCCCTTTTACCTTTTTCTAATTAGTTCCTCGAAGTAATCAGATAGAGTTTTAATAGATCCTT
Organism: Anoura caudifer; assembly: GCA_004027475.1. NCBI lineage: Eukaryota > Metazoa > Chordata > Mammalia > Chiroptera > Phyllostomidae > Anoura > Anoura caudifer. Next base: position 79,831 of record PVKU01007857.1, read on the forward strand.
TGTCATTTGTGAAATCTCATTTTATTCAATTATTTTAACCTCTTATTGTGAAACATAGTGCAGAGGAAAAATGCATAAAACATAAATATCTAGCTTAACAAATTATCATAGAGGGAACACTCACACAATCACCACCAAGGTGGACTTGACAGGCATGCAGCCTGCACAGCAAAACAGGGATCTGCTGCCCAAGGGCTCTGTACCTGGGTTAATGAGCCACTGTCGCTGTCCTGAGATTTCTGATAATTCTGAAAACAAGGGACTCCACATTTTCACTTTGCACTGGCTCCACAAATTATGTAGCCCATTCTGATCACCACCCATGTCAAGAAAAAAAATTTGCCACACTTCAGAAGACCCCAACCTGTCCCTTCCAAATTACAACCCCTTCCCTCCCCACAAAGATAACATCTATCTTGACTTTTACACTAATCACTTTATTGTTCTTTATATAATTTTATCCCTATACATGATCCTAAATACTGCAGTTTAGTTTTCTTGCCTTAGTGGATATCTCATTGTGGCACACCGATAAGATATACTATACCAAAGCCACTAAAATTTTAATTATAAAAATTATAGGAAATATAAATAGGGAATTCCCTGTCCTGGCAAGATGGCTAATTATCATAGACTCTTACTTCCTCCCCCAACCCAATCCTAAATATGACACATATTTAAAAAAACATGAATGGAACTAAGAAATTAATGTAAAAATAATGGGGAATAGCTACAAAGTCCCAGGCAGCATAGTACAACAGTGTACCTAATAGGCAGGGTTCCTGCACAGAAAAATATCGAACAAATGGTCACATGTCTATGTGTGATAAATGTTCAAGGAGAAAGTACCTGGTGCAATAAAAGCACATAATGGGGATTTGACTAAGCCTGAAGTATTGAGAAGACTTTCCAGGAGTAAGCTTTGATCTGTGGTCTGAAGGAGTTAATTGAGGTGAGGCCTTATGGGAAGGAGCAATCACAGATAAAGGATTCTAAGAAGACAGTATGCAACAAATGAGGAGGTGGTTTTCAGACAACCCTGGGGAGATAAGCAGAGACCAGATCAAACAGGCCAGTCCCAAGAGCAAAGATTTTAAATAGGTCAGTGATGTGATTCAATTAGGTTTTAAATGGCCCCTTGAGTTGCAGAGAGTAGATTGGAAGGGAAAGTGGAAACAGAGAGACCAGTTGGATGGCTACTGCGGTACTCGAGGTGACATACGCTGATGGCTTGTTTAGGGCAGTGGCAGTGAGGATGCAGAGAAACAAATTGAACTGAGAGACACTAAGATGTAAAATGGTCAGTTGTGGTGGAGGGCGCTGAAGCGGCAGGGGGATCCAGATTAAGAATAACCCCAGTTCTTGGCATACACATCTCAGTGAATTGTGGTGGTACCTGCTCAGTTAGAAAACCCAAAAACAGGAACACAGGGCAGGGTGGCGGAGGGGTGAGACAGGGAAGGGAGTCCAAATAGTGAGCTTCGTACAGTTCTCAACATGGTAATTTAAGTGTCCTGTGAGACATCCAACAGAGATGTTGACTAGGCAGTGGGGCATTAGCCTTTCCCATGGCCTCGGATCGCACTTACGAGTTTATCATAGATGAAAGAAAGAAGGAAGGAAG